>JZKD02S0626421.1:905104-917435 GCA_000966675.3 Picea glauca | reverse complement strand
ATCACCCCCTAGCCTGCCATGACTCCATAAGGGAAAACTGAGCTTCACTCCTTAGCCACTGTCTTTTTGTACAGTTCAGAAAAAGAGGAGGAAAAATTTTGCACCCGTTATCAGAGTTCTTGTTGTAACGAGGAGGTTGTTACATTTAGGCATTATATTACTAGTTATGAATTATTCACTCACACTTATCACTTTTCCATTTTCTATTTAATGAACAAAACAATCACTAGTGGTAGGATTACTAGATGGCTCTTGTTGCTGTAAGAATTCAATATCACCATTGTAGATCAACTTGGTAAGGAAATCTAGCTGCATATTTCCTTTCTAGAATACATAACGAAGGTGAAATTACTCTTGTAGATGATAAATTTATGGACGAACATTTATTTGCTGTATCCACTCACTCTCCGTGGTTTGAAAATATTGCCAACTATTTGGCTACTAGAAGGTTACCTCAACACTTTTCATCTAGGGAGAAACACAAGATTGATAGGTTAAGTGCTACCTACTCATGGATTGGTGGTGATATTTTCCACATTGGACTGGATCTCATCATCCGAAGGTGTGTTTGAGAATATGAAATATTCGAAATCTTAAGGGCATGCCATGATGAACTCTATTGGGGGAACTTCACTCAAGAAAGGATGAATTATAAGGTATTTCATTTGAGGTACATTTGGCCCACCCTTTTTAAGGATGCCAAGAATTACATTAAGAGTTGTGGCAATTGTCAGAGAATGGAATGACCAGTTTAGGTCGATGAGATGCCCTTGCACCCTTAGGTGCTTATCAAACCATTTGAAAAGTGGGCCTTGGAATTTTTTGGGCCTATCACTCCCATGTTGAGAAAGAAAAGGTACATTCTTATATGCACTTATTACATTACTATGTGGGTAGAATCCAAAACTTTACTTAAAGCTAATGAACCGTTACTTGCGTATTTACTTTATGAGGATATTTTCACTTGATTTGGTGTGCATAGAGAATTTTTCATAGATCAAGGGGAAAAATTCACGTCAAATCTCATCCAATATATCACCCAACAATACCAAATTAAGAACATGAATTCTTCTTTGTACCATCCACAAGCTAATGGACAGATATAATCCACCAATAAAGTCCTAGAATCCATTCTAACAAAGAATATTCATATTCATCATAGATATTGAGTAGATTGACTACCTGAATCATTGTAGGCTTATAGAAATACTTGGAGGAACACTACCAGATTCACACACTATGAGTTGGTTTAAAAAAATAAATTCCTTCTCCCCATAGAGTTTCAAATAAAAACTTTTAGGACAACAACTCAGTTGGGAATGATCTTCAATATATTTATTTTCATATTCATGCAGTCAAGGAATTAGTACGTGTCTCTATCAGATCATCATGCACTAACAAAGGTAGTTGGGTAACAAATATCTATTTATATGCATTCATCTAACTTGGGAATTCATGCACATTAAACTCTTGAATATTTTTCCCTTCACATTTCACTTCCTTATCCCTTTCACATTCCACCTAACCTCCCTTGATTTTTTTTTCCATACACCATTCCCCTTTTCCTTTGTCATCATTGAAACTTGGGGGAACTTCAAGGTAATATAGACCTTTTCCACTCAAGTCGTATATTGAATGTCGGATTCCATAATGAAAGCATCATTTTTATTTCCCTTGTCTAACCTAGTTAGATTCATAAATCTTGTCCGTCCTGGCCTTACTGAAATAAATGTTGGTGTTTACATGATTCTCATCTCTTGATAGTTATTGCCTTATGATTAATAAAAATATTCACTTTCATACAACAATTATCATATAATAACTATACACTGAAAATATCAACTATGACAATGTAGTGGAAATAACAAGATCTAGAAATATTAACCATGCACAATAGACACAAGAACACAACATAAGAACAAAAGAGTTTATCTTGGGAAACACAAACTTGGGAGAAAACCCAACAACCTTTCTCTAGAATTATTCAGTCCAAGATATTACCAATACATCACCATCAATAGCCAAAATACCATACAAAGAAGATCCTCCCCAAGTATAGCATCACCAAGACCTAGCTCCTCAACAATATGACCAAGAAAAACCAAGCAAGAGCTTCTCCAAGTGTGGCACACTCTCCAAGATAACCCATAACCCAAAAATAACAAAACCGCCAAAACTGTAGTTGCAACTTCCTTGTATGCACTGTAGAAGGAGCTATCTGCCTATCAAAATGAAATGAGCTAGTCCTGTATTTATACTGATATGGGCACCAATCTGGGGATGAATTCTTATTTCCAGTTCTTCAATTTTATTATTAATTTCCTGTGGGGCCAACTTCTCTTCTTGGGTCTTCAACTTGTTTGTGGGGATTCTGTAATGGTATAGATGGGTATTCTTGTAATTTCTTGTGGAGAATGGATGCCTGAAGTTGAAAATATCCAACACTCCCTCTCAACGAGGGAGACATTCTTCATACTTGGATTTCTTCTGTCATAGAAAGGTTTTCTTCATGAGCCATGTTGATGTTCCATCTATGCACATACATTCGATCCCATAATATGCATGCGATAACATCTCGAGTCCATCCACTCCTTGACAGGAGAATGAATACACCTAGTCTATTCACCACTAGCATAGCCCCATGAGTGAATGGATCATTACCCTTGGTCATATCAACACTAGCATATCCCCTTGCAAGACCAATCCGTGATAATGTCTTCCTAATGCTTATCTGGGCCAATCACAACTAGCAAAGCCCTGTGGATGAGTGAATCATTCTCCTTTGGTCATATCAACAGTAGCATAGCCCCGTGCACGATCAATCTAGGAATAATGTCTGCCTGAACCTGGAGAACATCAACATACCTAGGCCATTCACCACTAGCAAAGCCCTATGAGTGAATGAGTCATTCTCCCTTGGTCATATCAACAGTAACATAGGCCCATGCATGAACAATTTGGGAGAATGTCTACCCGATGTTGAAACATCAACACTCATCACTATCCAAATCAACATGTGTAATCTTGTGTATCATCCTCCTTATCCAAATCAACATGGCCACTCTGGGAGGATATCTGCAATCTTCTCATCTATGGATAAGTACTGGAGCTTCACTTCTCCCTTTTGTACCATGTCTTAGATGAAGTCCTGTAAGAGGCTTTTAAATTTGCACCAATTCATGACTTGCAACACTGGATGTGACATACTCTACCTCTACTATACCGAGTGCTACAAAATCCTACTTCCATCTTATGTCGAAAATCACAACTAATTCCAAGCTAAAGAAACACCCCGAGGTGCTTAATCTGTCTAATGCACTTTCTGCTCAATAAAAAATTGTATGTATTTACAACATCAATTCATCACTTGAGACAAATCATATCCAATTGTACCATGCTTTTCTTCCACCCATTGGAACTGCCTTGGCTTCAACCAAATATTGGCTCATGATGCTCAATGGAAAACAAATATTTAGCCTGGAATTAACCAGGTACATCAAGGATCCAATCTACTTCTTGTATACAACTCCATGTCCAGATATCCTACTCCATGTCTCAAATTAGAGACCATATAATATTTTTCCTCCTGCAACTGTCACTATAGATCCCTCTCAGAGCTATCATTTGTGACCTACCCAAAACAAGTGCAATAACAAAAAAATAGCAGACAAGAAAAATATTATTATGATAAGGAAATTGGAACAAGAATAAAAAAATGGGAAACAAGAACAACACTTTTCCAGTGTTGTTACCAATCGTTCCTCCGTGGTAATCTGCCCAGAAAAAAAAACAAAAAACAAGAACAAAAGACAAGAGAAACACTTTTCTAGTTTTGTGACCTCCATAGTAACCTGCCCGTGACAAAGACAACAACCAAGAACTTCTCCTAGAAAAGATCAGTTCTATCTTGCAAACAAGTGAATCATTAGTACTAAATAGTGAGCATTGACATAATGATCATTGTACTAACAATATTCAAAACATTTGATAAGAAAATTACTTAGTAGTAATACATATCTAAATATTGTTGTCCCGGTTACAATATTTATTTAAGATTCAACAATATAAAAATATCAAACCTGACATGAAAACCTGGAGTCTTAATTTCTAGGGAGTGTGTGTTATTCCTATGAATGCACTAGATCCACTGATCCCTTTGGGTCATTTCTTGGACAAGGTACCTTGTACATCCCATGAAAACATCATCATACTATGCTAAATGATATAACTTGGAAAAATATATAAGTGCATACCTTTGAAATTTGTAGCACTTTATAACTTGTCTTCTAATCTCAAGGTTTGCGCAAATGGAAACTACAACTAGCTACTAACAACTGGAACTGGCAACTAGAACTGCAGCTGCAATTGTTAATTGGCAACTGCAAATGCAACTGTAACTGTGGAGTGGAAATATTTCAATTAGCTATGATACCATGTTGGTGTTTACATGATTCTCAACTCTTGATAGTTATTTCCTTATAATTAATAACGACATTCAATTTCATACAACAATTATCATAGAATAACTATACACTGAAAATATCAACTATAACAATGTAACGAAAATAACAAGATCTAGAAATATTAACCATGCACAATAGACACAAGAACACAAGACAAGAACACAAAAGTTTATCTTGGGAAACCCAAACTTGGGAGAAAATCCAACAACCTTTCTCTAGAAGAATTCATTCCAAGACATTACGAATACATCACCATCAATAGCTAAAATACCATACAGAGAAGATTCTCTCCAAGGCTAGCATTGCCAATACCTAGATCCTCAATAATATGACCAAGTAAAACCAAGAAAGAGATTCTCTATGTATGGCACAATCTCCAAGATAACCAGTAACCCAAAAATAGCAAAAATGCCAAAAATACAGTTGCAACTTCCTTGTGCGCACTGTAGAAGGAGCTATCTTCCTGTCAAAATAAAATGAGCTAGTCCTATATTTATACTGATCTGGGTGCTAATCCGGGGCCAACTTCTTATTTCCGAGTCTTCAATTTTATTATTAATTTCTTGTGGGGCCGAATTCTTTTCCCAGGTCTTCAACTTCTTCCTGGGGCTTCTGTAATGACATAGATAGGTCTTCTTGTACTTTCTTGTAGAGAATGACTTCCCAAAATTGCAAATATCCAACAATAAAAATAAAAAAAAAGATAAGAAAAAAAAAAGAAGATCAGAAAAGAGAAGAGTTTTCAAAAAAGAAGGAATCATGTCACATAGGAAAACAAAGACTACACAATATGATAAGGACAATGTTCATTCATATCTTTGTTGCATGAGGACATGACAAAAATTGACTGTGGGGGATGTTGGGCCTTGGTTTCAACATGTTTTTCGATGACCATTTCACTTATTATACTTAATTTATCCTTTATCCCTTTTGATTTTATCATTTATATCACCATATATCAATCATATTGTTCATTTCCACTTTAGACAAGCTTCATGAAGTATATGATAGTGATTTTATTATTTTCTCATGTTTTGATGGTTTCCTAGGGTCGATTTTGTAATTTCGTAACTATTTTTAAAAGTCTTACTGTGCTTGTGGTATTTTTAATAATTCCAGTAGCAGTCACCTTCAGAATTCCGGTAGCAATCACCTTCAAAATTGTCGTAGCAGGCATATTCAAAAATACAGTAGCACTTCCATGTTATGGATGGTTTTGCCTCCTAAGGGAAAATTTGAGCATATGTTTTTTGTTGGGAATGACGTTGTTGAACTTCCATGTTTCTCAAATATACCCAATGACCATCAAGTAAGGTGCTGAGCTTTGGTCAAATCTGCGATCAACCGATCTGATTTTGTGGAACATACACCCACGTTAGACGCCCACATATCCCATGATTTTTTAGGTAAAACGACACCCTTTCTTTGTCATCCAACTGACAAGACACAATTATTCTTGTCTCAAATTAGTAAAATTCCAAACAATGTGATAGTGGCATGATCTTCTTGTTGAGTGGGATAATATTTGGTTGTAATGTTTTTCTTCGATAGTTTGAAGGATTAAATCATAAATAGGAGATACACCAACGATGTAAAACATTGTTCGTTGGATTGATTATTATTATTTTGGTTGGACCCCTTGCTGCGCAAGGACTGTAAACAATTATCTGTAATTTCCCATTTGGATGCCAACATAAAGAATGTTTTTTCTATTGATCTCAAGTAACGCGTTGTATTCTTCTTACAGAGTGTGATGGAAGAGGTATCCCCCCTTCCCCTCTCCTTTATACCCCGCGTATTTACCTTATTTTTTGTATATGTAATTCTTGTTTTTATTTCATAGATTTATTTCCGTAGTTGCAACTTTACATATTCAATCTGTTTTTGTATTTACTCACATTCATTGATTCTTTCGATTTCGAGCAAGTGTGCACACCGAATTATGGTAGCATGCATTTGTTTTCCCAACAGTCTTGGTGTTGTTAACGCATGAATCTCAAGAAACTGAAAAAGTCACGAGACTTGAACATGCAACCACAAGATTTGTTGGGTTTGATTTTCCATTGAAAGTTCAATTTATTCTACATTTCAATTTTATAATGCTAAATGAGTAAGTTAACTGGATCATTCGACGTCTAAACAAAAAGGGTGTAATCGATTGGTAAAAGAACAAAGCATACTCACACATTTGATTTCAATTTTTGGAAATGAATTTTCAAACGAGTGATTTTTAATGTAGAAAGAATAGCTTGGAGTTTCCTTACCTAGTCCCACATATATTCTTCCAACACCTCATAATATTACAAGCACCCGAATTGATAATTTAATGTACGTCAATTTAATTTAAGCAATTAAATAGACACACATAACCTTCTCCTTTTGTAATGATGCAATCTGCCCTTCCAACTCTACAATATTTTCCTCTTAAGAACCTTCAAGCAAAACTTCAATGTTAGGAATTCTTATTTTTTTAAAGACTTTTTGATAAGGAGGCTTCCTTTTCTTTATTCAAACTTTTCACTGTTTTTTCTAGCTATCTGTTTTGGTCTTGCAATGTTTTCAACTATATGTGGAGTTGCTCTTTTTCTTTTTTTACTTCTATTAATTAATTCGGCTGAATATGATTTGTAACATGCATATTCAATTTATTTCTTAAGATTTGAATTTATTTCTCCTTTTCCTTTAGCAGTGCAAAGATGAATGTTTTATGTTATTAGCCATACCTCAGGTTAATAAAGTTTTTCTCCAAACCACTTACTGAAGTTATCCTGTCTCTATTTGTATCTTTTTCAACCTTTAACTGATTCTCTAATCTATTTATTTGTAGATTTAATTTTGTAACATTCAAAGTTGTCTGAATTTGATGCTTTGCTACCATGTCTCTCGGTTGCTTATGCCATTGATTTTTTTCTTCTAAAGGAAATGCATTTATATATAATGAAATATTCTTTGTGTCATAATCATGGGGCCTTAATTATTTTCTAGGTTGATCTATTTTGGGAAATAGGACATCCATTTGAAAAAGTCCTTTTTCATAATCAATTGAAGATAGATATCTGGGTGTTGCATGCCCTTCATGACTGATTTGTGAATAGAAATATCTTCTGGTTTGTTTTTCATCTTTCTTATTAAACTCGATTTCAATAAAGACATTTGATTTTTCTTCTGAAGTGGACAGTTCTCTTGGCACTTCTCCTCGTAAAAAGAATCTGTCATCACTTTTGAAGATTGAGTCACTTGAGGATGAAAACCATGTTATTAAAATGGTAGACCTTTGATAAGAAGGCTTATTTATTTCTCCTACTGAATTTGATTCCTCCTCTGCTTGTGAATCTATCTTTGTCCTTTTGGGAGGAGGTGCATGTTCATCAACCTCTAGTGGATCATCTCCTTACATCTTATGTGGCTTTGTTTTGTCAGCTGTTTCAATTCAAAATCATCTTCTTTGTTGACTGAATCATCTTCAATGATGATAAATGAAGAAACATGCATAGTGTCTTTTACAGGGCCTTTTTAAGCGCCTCTCTTTGGTGTACTGATAATATGGTGCTAGGGCAACTTATAAACTTATGTCCATGAAGTTTTGTTTGCCAATATTTCCTTTACCACATCTAAGTTATGAACATATGTAACATCCTGCTCTTGTGAGCACATGTTATTTACTATTTATTGAGGACAATTGCGTGCAAGTGATCCAACTATAGTACATGGTTATTTGTTTCGCTTATGAATTCTTATGATGATATTGATGGATCATGATTTTTATGTTATGTGTTATATGTGTATTGACAAATGCTATTGACGAGTTTTCCTTGAGTGTGTAGGACACTTGACAGATTATGGATGCCGATGGCATCAATAGACCTCCTTGGACTCCAGATTCAGTTAGAGAGTGGATTGTATTGGTTTGAGTATTTCATTTATGCATATGTGACATATGATCAATTATATTATGATGTTGTATATGGATTGTTGACAATTTTTTGTAATGAATGAAGGCTAACGAATGCTTGCTAATCTGACTCACATAAGGAGTAAAGGGGCCATGCACATAGACCCATTTTTGAGGGAGAGGTGTGGCAGAGTCCCTGTTACAGCCTACTAGCACTCCCGTTGTGGATTAAATTGTAGGTTAACGATTACCTAGTTCGAGGGGTCCATGATGTCGTGAGGGAAGACTGAGATAGTTTCTCATGAATATTTCTAAGGGGTGCGCAATAAGGCATGGTACTTATTCCTTAGAATCCCTTAGTTTCTCACAAGGTCTCCCGAATGGAGTGCTGACTCTAGGGGTTGCACAACTACCAAAACCAGTCAAAGGCGTGTGGCACCCTTGGAGCACAGAGTGTGTCTTGAAGGGAACATCACATAATTAAAAAAATTGAATCAAAGGCGCATGACACCCTTGGAGCACATGGTGCGTCTTGAAGGGCACACCACGTAATTCAAAAATTTGAATCAAAGGTGAGTGACACCTTTGGAGCACATAGTTCTCTTGAAGAGCATGTTGCTTGAATAAAATTTGAATCAATAAATCTAAGTGGCCTAGAAAACCTTGAGAAAATAATTAACCCTATAAAATATTGAGCACTTTTGGATCAATCGATTAATTAATTAATTAAAGACTGCATTTATTAATCATAATCCCTATAAGAGTCTAAGCCTTTGCAATTAAAAATTTAATTAAGCCTAAGTCTAAGTTAGTAAGAAGACTAAAAAATAAATTTATAAATTAAATAATGAGGGGATGAAGTAAATCAATTTAAGAAATCAAGGAAAATAAAATAAATCTAAAGATTGATTTAATACAAATATGTGCAAGTAATTGCCAAATTGGAATTTAAGGTAATAATGGAATAAAGCTAAAGGAATGGGTACACATAGAAATGAATCTAGAGTCTAGTTAACAATAGTCTAACTAGGAGAAGATTCCTATTTTAACTCAACTTAGTTTTAGAAAGGCATCAGTCATTATTTGCAAATAAGGGAAATAAAGAGATAACTAGGAGTGATTTTAGGAACACTTTTAGGATGGGTGAGGGAATTTGACTTTTATTAAAATAAAATGTGGATTTAGTTGTGAAAATTGGAGAAAGGGTGACAAGTGTAAGGGAAAGATAATTCTAAATTATTTTAATTAAAAAACAAATTAATTGTGCAAGTGGGGATGACTTATGGGAAAATTCTATAAAACAAATGGTTGAGATGAGCAATGGGGGATCACTGGTTATGGGTAAGGTTATGCTACATAAATTTTGACTGGTTTTACTTGTGAGAGTTGGGATACCCAACTTGAGAGAGAGTGGTGGCTTTACCTTGCGAGGCGAGCTGGGAGCTAGAGGATTTCTGGTTGTGTGTGTGTGTGGCCCCTTTGCAACTCGGGGGCTAAGGGGGAAGAAGAGTACCCCTAGCATTGGCTGGAAGGTATGGGTGAAGTCTCAACCGTTAGCAAGCGAACGAAGGAAGGGAACACCAGTTGCCAAGGATCATCATCAAGCCTATCTTCATCGATTACAATATTTAAATTTCAAGTTGTAATTGTTAAACCGATTGTATATTAAGGTTGAATCTTGTCGTGAATTTGTGATTATAAATGGAATAATAAAATTTTGAATTAGTCTATTGATTGATGTCCTTATGAAGTATTTGTGACTACCAAATGGTTCCTTTGCAATTTTATAAGAATTTGTATCCTCCGTGTTTTATAAAAAGAAATTGCCATGTGTTTTGTTCATTTACCTTGTGATTTTACCCTTGTACCTTTGCGTTTTAGTTTAAAAATGGAATTTGCGATTTCTTTAATTCTTTAATGGTGGTTTTATAACACCCTTTCATGCAGTAACGCTCTGATACCAAACTGTAACGCCCCCATTCCGTTCCGGGCAAGTGCTACTTTGCGAAATAACAATTTCATACTTAATTCTATATATAAGACATGCATTTAAGCAAATGAAACACATTTAAACTCACAGTAACCATAAGAATTACTGCTATTATAAATAATCAATGGATTTAACATTAATTCGTATGCACAACAGAATACATGATAAATATAAATACACAGACATGTAGAAAAGTAATTAAAACATCATCTAGTACTTATCTTTGAAACGGTGGTAATTCCACCAACCGTGCAGGCCTTCCATGAACCTCCCAGCCTTAGACCACACTTCTCATCAAGCTCAGCAGTGGGTCACCCCCGAGCTGGGACTAAGATCCACCTCCAAGGCAAGGAATCCTAGTCTAGACTGAGGTTACTGGGAAAACACACAGTCACAAGGAAGAAATTTTCTCCCAGGAACCACTTATGCCCACTGCCCACAGACTCTCCTTCCCCATATGCCTATTCCACCCTAGGAGTATACACCTTCTCTGTCACCTAGATATTCCTTTGGTTGCTAACCTCCCTTGCCTTTGGTTTCAGCAACAGACCGGACTGAAATTCTCCGAGCTCTGTGGCAGCTATAGGGTTCCTTCCAGGAGTTCTCTCCTTCCTCTGCGCACTCTCTCACATGGAGAGAGTTGCTCACAGGTCCAACAACCTGTTCTTCCAACTTCAACCACCTCTCTCACCTAGAGAGAGTGTTGTACAAACTGGCCAACAAGTCACACAAGTTTAAACACTACACGTCCACCACAATCAATGGGAATCCAGACACGAACACCCCGGGGCAGCTACAGACAGGTGCAATAGCATAACCATGCTTAGCAGGGACGGGACACTTCCATTTTCTCAATCTGGCAACACGGGATAGACTCATACTATGGATTCTTAGGGATGCGTGATGATTTGTCCATGTAGGGGTCGATTCAGACTCCACGGTTTAGAACAGAGAAGGGGTGTACCGGCTTTCAAGAACAACTACAGAATTTTTCCTGAAATCAACACAGGCTTCTGGTTTAGGGGATGTACGGTTCAAAAGATGCACGAGGTCTCCTGCAGAGGCCAGACCAATTCATGCTTAGACGGTTGGTTAGAATGGGGGAGGAACCTCCAACACAGCTCATCTCAACCATTTTATTTGCATCCGCCTGTGTTGACACTTGTCACCCATGAAACTGCATGTGTTCCTTCAGATTGCGATCCTTCCATTTGGAAGTTGCTTGTCCTTCCAAAAAGAACTTAGGATAAAACATATTACTCACATGTCTTTTGGAGTAATATTAAAATATTATTCCCCAAGGACTTAATCTCCTAGGCTCAACACTTAGTCCCTTTTCCCACCTTCCAGCCCCTAATCCCTTGCCCACTCTACGAAAGCTTAGTCCCCCATCACTCATTCATTATGGTCATTCTACACACAACGATGTTTATATTTTATTATTGTTCTGCATTGATACATGTACAAAATCAGGCTCTTGGCCTTCAACCCTTAGGCTCTCTGGCCTAACAATCACATAAGCCCACCAACTTATATAAACTTGGCTCAACAGCCTATAAAACATTTTTACAACTCATTTTGTAAACAAGAATACAACTGGGCTCGACCTTGGGGACATTACAATCCCCCTCCCCTTATTTCTGCACTGTCCTCAGTGCAACGTTACACAACATCTGCAAGCTTTTCAAAATTTTCAAAAAGATGAGGGTACTCTGCGCGCATAACATCTTCATGCTCCCATGTTGCATCCTCAGGGCCATACTAGGTCCACTGGACCTTTACAATCTTTATAACTCGATTCTGGAGCTGTTTTATTTTCCTATCTAATATGTGCACATGATGCACTTGCAGGACACCTTCTGGTTCGACCTGAATCACATTCTAGCCAATAACATGATTAGCATCAGGTATATATTTCTTAAGCAATGAAACATGAAACACATTATGTACAGTCATAGATGCAGGTAATGCAAGCATGTATGCAAC
>JZKD02S0626421.1:884510-904964 GCA_000966675.3 Picea glauca | reverse complement strand
TAGCATCAGGTATATATTTCTTAAGCAATGAAACATGAAACACATTATGTACAGTCATAGATGCAGGTAATGCAAGCATGTATGCAACTGGTCCAATCCTTTCTAGGATTTCAAATGGCCCACAAAATCTTGTTACCAACTTGGCGCAACTTCCCAGATTCAGGGAACTCCTGTTAGTTTTCACTTTCAGGAAAACATGATCACCCACTTTGAATTCTTTGTGGATTTTTTTCTTATCAGCATAAATTTTCTGCCTATCTTGTGCAGCTTTCAAATTCTGCTTAATTTTTATCATTTGGTCCTCCATCTCCTTAAGAAACTCTAGCCCAACTATTGCTCTGTCAGCTGGATTATCCCATCTCACTAGAGTGTGCACTTTCTTCTATAAAGTGCTTCAAATGGGCTCATCTTCAACGATGCATGATACCCATTATTGTAGGCAAATTCTACCAAATGCAGGTAGTCTTCCCATCTTGATGGTTTGTCCATCACATACATTCTCAGCATGTCTTCTATTACTCTGTTCACCCTCTCTATCTATCCATCAGACTCGAGATGATATGCTGTACTAAAATTTAAATTCGTTCCGAATCCTTTGAACAGTCCTTTCCAAATATTTGAGGTGAATTTTGGGTCCCTATCAGACACAATCGTTTTAGGAATTCTGTGCAAGCATGCCACTTCTTTTAAGAAGATATCAGCAACATCTAATGCCTTGTGAGTGGTTTTCAGTGGAATAAAATGGGCAGCTTTTGTAAGCTTGTCCACCGCAACCATGATCGAATCATGATCGAATCTCTGCGTTTTTATATTAAAAATTTTGCTCTGCATTTTTATACATAAAAATATTAACCTTAAATCTATTGATCCCTTTTTCGTGTATTAATAATTATTTCATGATTGTGTTTGTCCCTCCAGCTAGAACCAGGGATGATTTTAGGGGATAAATTTCGCTCATGGGCTAATTTTCCATGGTTTTTCCAAAAGTGAGATTCACTATTTTAAAAATGATTCGCCAAAATTCTATAGGATAAAATTATTTTACCTTAAAAATAGCCAAAATTTTATAAAAATTATATAAAATATTTATAAATTTGAATATTTTTACAAAAATATCGCCAAACATTTATAGTTGACATATGAAGGATTAGGAAGATTCGCCAAGGTTTCTACATTTTAAAATAAATTTCATCCTTAAAATCATCCCTGGCTAGAACCTTCAGAATTTAATGACACCTGTAGAAGACTCGTGAGATATTAACCTTACGTTGCACATATAATTATTTATGTTATTAATGGACTTCTAAATTTTGTAGGTTGATATGTCCCAAGGTTTTAATTAAGTGTGCCTTATATGATCTCTATCATTGTACTATTGTATGAAATATTTAATCTTAGCACGCATATATTCATAATCTAGCATTTTATCTTCAGCTTGTATGAATATCCAATGGTTATTTGTCTCATGAGAAACCTTGTTAATTTCTTATACCATGTTGTGGTTGCATGGGACAATTTATAAGGTGTAGATGTTGAATGGAATATCTATATGTGTATCTTATAATATAGTGGGACTCTAACTTTCTTATTATCCTCTACCTTATTGGTTATTGGTAACCTTGGGGGTTGAGTAATGAGATTAATTGGTGTTGGGGTGGAACATTGATTTTTCTTATTGATATCTCGAGTGTTGCATTAATTAATTATTACGGGGTTGCCAATTAATTGAGTAGAGTGAAATTAAAATCTTCATAATTGAAATTAGTGTGATGTATGAATGAGTAAGTGAGTAGATTCTTTTGTTCCATAAATTAAATAAAGATGATTACTCTTGTGCCTTATAATAGTGTTGACATATGATTGATTAAGTATTATATTCTCTTGTGCCATTTAAAATAAATTATATTCTTAAGTATTATATTCTCTTGTGCCATTTAAAATAAATAATATTGATGTATGGTTTATTGAGTTTTATATTTCTATTGCGCCACAAATAATAACGATGTTGATTGATTGAGCTAGTTGGATTACGACTTGATTGTGTTAGTGGGATTTAGACACCTCCTTGTTCCTTAGAACAGTCGCCAGCCCTGGGACCTTAAGTGGTCAAAATCAATCGGATGAATCCTGGGATTGAGCATTGATTATGTGTCCTGGAGGTCCTAAACATGCAGGATAGGTTGGGAGGGTAGTCATTTTAGTGTTCAATGACATGGTGCATACTTATGTATAGTTTTTTCAGGTGATTGTGATGTCTAGAATTGCGTCGCTATATATATGTTTATGAATTAATTATGCACCGCTAACATTTATGTTATGCATTGTCTTGTGTTGTTTTGATTTCCATGAGGTGTCGCTTGTAACGATTTTAATTATGATGTCGTGTGAATTATTCATTGATTGAGTCGCTATTATGTGTTGATTATGTGCCTTTCTAATTGTGTTAATGTGTGGCTTATGTGCCATTTTAGTTATGATGATGTATCACCTATGGTGTTGTTTATTATGTTGTAATGAGTTTAATATCCTAATGCAAAAAAAAATTAAAAACATATTTACCTATTATACATCATTTTTCGTTGTCGTAACAGAAGGGGCCGTTACAACCTAATATTGAATGCCAACTGCATGTTTCATGTTAGTAATCACAAGGAAGGATCATATTGCCAAGGATCATCTTGTTCAAAATTGTATTTTGTCATCATTCTCTTTACAATTTCTAAAGCTAATTTATCTCTCACTATAAAAAGGAAATTTTTTGTTGGAAATTGAAGAAGAGTCTTTTTAGATTTTGAAGCAAATTGATGATAATCCGAGACTAGCCCCTACCTTTTCAATTCTAATGAAAAAATTGTATGAGTAAGAAAAACATGTAACCTATATGGATGGGACTAAAAAACATAAACTCTTATGATTGTGTAATTTTAAAAAATATACCAGTATCCAAACTTTACTTTCTATCCCAACTGTAAGGAATTTCTGCATTCAGGAAAGATCCTTGGAGGGGGCTCATTATGGATCAAAATGTAAACAGTGGCCATAACCCGATCAATGAAATATTTATAACCATATTTACATTCCTTATCCTTCACAACATTAGTCCATTCAGTAACATGAATATCATTCCCTTGCTGATCTACTTTCTTCAAGTTTAAAGATTCAAAATGAGAGGATTGTTGATGTATTAGTAAATAAGATCAATATGATTGATATCTACACATTTTCTAGTCTTCAAATAATTTCAATTGTTCATGAATGGTATCAGAGAGGTACTCTGCAAAATTAATTCAGTTCATTTGGAAATCTTTAACATGAGACCTAATATAAAATCATCTACTAATGTGTCACTACTAGACTAAAAAAATCATAATTACAACCTCTTTAACAAAATCTATAAATAATAATGATCTTAAAGGAAAGCATAATATCCAAGGACTAAAAAAATCATAATTACAGCCTCTTTAATGAAATCTATAAATAATAATGATCTTAAAGGAAAGCATAATTCCACTCCACTTGGTGTAATTACCCAATCTGTCATGAGAATTAATCTCTGTGATACTAGAAATGAGCTAAATTCAAGAGCAAGGGAATCTTCATCTATTTTTTTCTCCATTTTTTTATAATGATAACATTTCCGCAATAGTATTTTCTGAAACTGATAAAACTATTTTCTTATTTTTACCCCTAATAACCCTCTATGTGGAATCATAGTTTTGAGGACACAAAAGTACCAGTTCTCGAAAGTGAAAAGTAGTAGGAACGATTGGTTTGGATAAACCAGAGTCCTATGCAGGTAAATGTTTGCCACTGTTGCTAAAATTAGCGAATGTTTTACTTTTGAGTTCCTCAAAAACTTTTGTTGTTATTTCAGTCTCAAAGACATCAAAATATTTGTCGGTGAGGTGTTTAAAATATGTGTTTTCTATTGTTGGCTACTAGGAAGAAACAATTTTCCTTCTAGGAGCCATTTGAGGATTTTGAACTATAGATTTTAGTAAAATTTGAGTCAAACTCTTCTTTTGAAGAAAATTAATACAATTCTAAAGCTAGGTTATCTTCTTAACTTACACAAGAACATGGTTTCCACTCCACTTGAAGGCTTCCCATTTTGTTTTGTAGGTTATCAACAATAAATCGAAAAAATTGAGATCCTGTATCCTTCGTTCAAATGAAATTTAGAAATAACGTGAGGTGAAAAACTATTACTAATATAGTTAAGAGTTTCATTAAATTCCATATTACGTGTCAACTCATGGTTGGCTTTCGATGATCCTGTGGACGACAAGTTTTAAATGCACCCAACTACCAAATAGCACGATGACTGCTTTATGATACCGGGGTGGTTTCAGGCTAGGGATAGGTGGTTTTAATAACTTAGATAGAGTCTTGATTTAAACATTATTTAGACACATGTGTAGTGAATGGTTTGGAGGATTAAGGACTTCTTGTCATATTAATAGTCATGCACCTTACTTTTTTGAAATTGATCTAAACCATTGATTTTATTCTTTTCATGATTGTCAGACCATGGCATCGATTATGTTTTTTTTATATTTAAATTAAAGAACGCCTCATGCACTTGTGTTTTTAAAACATTTTTAGTACGACATTAATCTATATTAAAATTAATCTAAGAAGATGATTAAACCACTAAAAACGATTAAAATGCTATTAAGAAATATGATAAAACCTTGGGTTTTATTATTTTATCACTAAAATTTTAACTAACCATATTTAGTTACAATAGGTACAAAATGAAAATGTGGTGCTACTCTAAATAAACTCATCATAAGAAGGCTCTACCATAGGACATGTGCAAAGGTGAATAAGAAAAATGAATTATTGCACCAACGTCAAATGGGGTGGATCCTATGGTAAATTTAGGTGGAAAAAGGTTTAGTTGTAATGTTATAAAGGGGGATCTTAATCCTATATGTCATTTCAATAATATACCTTACCATGAAAACATTGGCTAAGAGGAAAATCCAAAAGTACCAAAAAATCCAATTCAAGGTCTTGCACCCATGAAACAATTACTAGAAATTATGATAGATTCTTTGTGGGATACAAAGTTCATGGAAGTATTCATAACCTTAAATTAGTTGACAACATCCCTTTCCATAGAAACATCAACAATTTCACTTATGGAAAATTGGGCTGAGGTATCCTCATCAAGTGAAAATTGGGAATTCATGAAGGAATCAAAGCAATCAATCTCACTAAGGGGAATGGAGTCTAAGGTCCCAAAAGTGGAGTGGTTAGTGCCAAGAATAATTTTATAGAAAGAACCAGTGAAGGTCATTCCAAGGAATCTACAAAGAAGTCATGACCTATAATAACTCTTCATCAATCCAAAATATTATGGTAAAAGAGGAAAATATACTTGCATATAGGGGGAGGAATTGGCTCTGTGTTATAACCCTAAATTGCACCGTACATGCATACCTGGCATCAATCCCTCTTACTTACCATTTTTTCCAATCCATCACTAAGAAACTCTTCTTATAAACACTATTTTGAATATGTATGCACCCTGCACCATTACTGCCCACGTATGTACGCTAGATGCACCATTACTACCCGCATACGTACACTAGCTGCACCACTACAACCCACGTATACTCGCAAAATTTGTAAAAATGAAAAAGTTGCAAGGAATTCGTTGAGATTACGGGCTATTGGGTAGTTTCCCATATGTCCCACCACCTACAGATCATCACCCAACCAAATAACCATCCTTTTGTCATATAAAAGGAGGTGTTGGGGTCTCATTCCAAAGCTAAGCATAAGAATAGTGAAACTCTGCCCATTTCACTTTCCCCCCTTCCCCTAAGCCTAGACCAGGTTCGAGGAGCAGTTGCTGATCTCATTGTAAGTAACTTTGTGAGATTAACAAAAATGAATACTTTTTTCGTCTCGAATATGGTGCGTTCAATCTTTGTGTTTGATTTATATTTGATTATGACATCTAACCCACTATTTAATAAATAAGATGCATGTTCGTAGTTCTTTGTTTGTCTGTTTATGAATGTAGGTTAGCCTTGGGAGGAGACTTGTAGTCGAGGAACAACTGAACATGAAAGGATCGACACTGGACCTGGAGTTTAAGGTAGAGTTACTAGATCTTTTTACCTTGTGTTTTATGTATGAATGTGGGGTGTATTTGGGGTAGTTGCTAAAAAGTAGGAGACTTTAGATGGTTAGATCTGCTTACATGTTGAACCCTAGTGTAGTCCATAGGAAAAACCCCCCTATGGACTACATTAGGGTTCAACATGTAGGTAGAGCGAACCGTCTAAAGTCTCCTACTTTTTAGCAACTACCCCAAATACACCCCACATTCATCCATAAAACACAAGGTAAAAATATCTAGTAACTCTACCTTAAACTCGAGGTCCAGTGTCGATCCTTTCGCGTTCGGTAGTTCCTCAACTACAAGTCTCCTCCCAAGGCCAACCTGCATTCACAAACAAAAAAATAAACAAGGAACTACAAACATGCATATTATATATGAATTAGTGGGTTAGATTTCATAATCAAATATAAATCAAACATAAAGATTGAACACACCATATTCGAGACATAAAAAATATTCTTTTTTATTAATCTCACAAAGTTACTTACAATGAGATCGACAACTGCTCCTTGAACCTAGTCTGGGCTCCTCTTCACCAAGCTCCAACTGTGCTTCCATGTATCTTTCTCCTCTTCATCTCTCTCTAGAGAATGTATTAGGCTTACAATGGAGGAAAAAGGCAAGAATAGGGAATTCTGGCTCAAAACTCACAATGTGGTTGCAAATTATTGGGACAAGGGGGGAAAGTGAAATGGGAAGAATTTCACTATTCTTATTCTTATATTTGGAATGAGACCCCAAAACCTCCTTTTATATGAAAAAATGATGGTTATTCGGTTGGGTGATGGGCTATAGGTGGTGGGACAGTTGGGAAACTACCCAATAGCCTGTAATCTCAATGAATTCTTTGCAACTTTTTAATTTTTACAACTTTTGTGAGTATGCGCGGGCTGTAGTGGTGCATCTAGCATACATACGTGGGCAATAATGGTGCAGGGCACATACATCTTCAAAATTAGTGTTTATAAGAAGAGTTGCTCAGTGATGGCTTGGCAAAAATGGTAAGTAAGAGGGCCTGATGCCAGGTATGCATGTATGGTGCAATTTAGGGTGATAACATATTTCCCCTAATGTTTGAGTTCAAAAGAGCATTTGATTTCCAAAATACATTACAAATATTCACCAACGCACGAAGTGAGTGAGCCCGAGACTAGAGTTCGGGAGGTGCCATTTGAAAAAATAATAAATGTCTCACCGAGGCAGGCATACCCATGATTGGGATGAAATAAATCATGGATACTAATCAAATACACTCCATATCCATGTCATATAACTATATAAAGTGTAGCCGCAAGCAATACACAATGAATCTACATCTCAAAATCAAAGATATACATGTATAGTATCCATCTTAAGGAAGCCAATGATGCCTGATGGTTGGAGATGAGGCCTTCAGAGCTCGAGCACCAACTTCAAGATCCTCAAAACTTAGGTAGGAGTGTAATGTGAGTGTACAACTTCACTACCCAGAGGTCTTCGATGACTCATTGGAAACAAACAAGAGGATCTCGGTGATCAGGCATATAGCTTCAGTGATTTCAAACAAGGACTTGATCATAATTTTGGAGATGCATGGGCATGAGGGCAGGAGACAAAGTACAGAGAGGCCGACTCAAGTTGGGAAAAAATTGCCTTGGACAATAGCACGATAGATGATTAGACTCAGGCAACATGACATTGACATAAGTCCACGATGCAGGAGGCAATGCAAACTCTCCATGTGTCTGGAAGAATAACCAAATGGAGGAGGACACAACTCTATGTAGCAAGAACAACTTCCTAAGGTTATATTAAATCCCAAATCTTGACGAACAAATGAAAGGATATGCTTTGTCCAAGGGTGACTAATTGTGTTGCCACAAAAATAAAATACTTTTCTCGTCCTCTTTTTGGGGTATATTTGATTTTTTTGTCTTTTTCGATAATTTTGGAAAGATTGAAAAAGAATAAAAGAATGCTATGTTACAAAGGAGGAACGAGTGTCACACGAATACTAGTTCCAAGTGCAAGGAACACACTAATGCTCAGAGAAAGGAGACATGTGCAGGGAAAGGAAACTCAAGAAAATTCCTCCATGGGTCAAGGTGTCAAAACGTAGAGGCAAAGTGCTACAAGGCTTGTGTATAAGGCATGCTTCAAAGGTTCATTTGAGAGCAACATGGAGTCAACATTATGCCAAAGATGCAAGGATGTAAATGTGACTAATAGGACATAATGATAATGTCCTTCAATGTAATTTTAACGAGCCTAGAGAAGGTAAGCTCGATGGTTTTTATTTTTTAGAGAGTCTGAAAAAGCATAAAAGAAGACTCCACTGGGGTACCTTTTTTGAAGGTAGTCTAGTCGGTTTGAAAAAGGGGTAAACTAGCACCGAAAATACGTCTATTCAAAACCATTTTAACGAGTGTGACAAAGACAATATCACTCAACAATCTTTTCAATTTTAAGGAGTCTGAAAAGAGATTAACTATGGACTCGTTGCCTTTTTCTAGATTTAGTCTCCTTAGCTTGAAAAAGTAAAATTTGTTGAGGATAAATCTCCCAGTGAGACGAATCTCCCGAGGTGTACCTTTTTCCTCCTTAATCTACAGGTCAAAAAGGGGTAAAATCATGCCAATAGATGTTTTTATGAACCAATTAATGAGTGTGAAAGAACAATTTCACTCGACGATCTTTTCAATTTTAAGGAGTCTGAAAAGAGATTAACTATGGACTCTGTAGAGGATGTTCTTCTGGACCATTTTAATGAGTGTGAAGGAACAAGGTCACTCGAAAATATTTTCAATTTTAGGGAGTCTGAAAAGAGATTAACTATGGACTCTGTGGGGGTTCCTTTTTCGTAAATTTAGTCCCTCAAGCCTGAAAAAGGGTTAAAATTATACCTGAGAATACTCTTCTAGCAAATCGAAGTTCCTAGAGTGTACATTTGTTCATAAAGTTGACCATCTAGACCGAAAAAGGGGTAAACTACCACTGGACAAATGTGCCTTCAAGTTTTAGTTTGATGAGCATGAAGGACAACAAGATCGCTCAACAATATTTTCATGTTTAGAGAGTCTGAAAAGGGCTTAAAGAAAGCTCTAGGTGGCTACGACTCATGTATGAAACTGGTTCAGGTAGAGCCCACTGCTGGGCTCAGACCAAGAGTCTCTTCAATAGTCAACTTGGAAAGTCTCCAAAAAGGGAAGAAAATACAAACCATGATGTAAGTCCTCCCATGGTATAGAAACCGTAGTCATGGCTTCAAGGATAGCCTCATCTGAAGGCAATTCAAAATTTTAGAAATCACGCAAACAAGGGTCGACATTCCCAACGGGTGAAGTAAACTGACCATATTCCATATGAAGATGGAGGTTTTGTCCAGGACTGACAGAGTCTATCAATGAATAATCATAAACACGAGGGCTTGAGGATCTACAAACAATAAGATCAGACTCAAAAGGAGACTCAAGATCACTTGGACCTAGAGGGGTAAGCAAGGGATCCCATGTCCCCATTGGATAAAACAATGGATCAATTGTTGAGACCAAGTCTCGAGAAGGAAAACATGATTTCACAGGTTCCCACTTAGCGTCAATTGAACATTGAGGATAAGATGCCACATAATTAACCCATGGTGGGGTAGAGTCTACACAAACACTAGGAACATATAAAAGGGTATCCTAAAATAATGCCGAATTAGGATGGTGATTATTAGATGCCAGTTAGTCGATAGTGACAATGCTTTCATTATGAGGGAAATGCATCACCCAGAAGATTGTAAACACCACATTGTTCACATCATATACATAATCATGCCCGAGAAGCATATTAAAATCTAATGAGTCTTGCACCACTATAACATCAAGAAGGAAAATCTTCCCACCTAATGAGATAGGAAACTGAGGAAGAATCCCTAAATATTCACTAGGACATCTATCAAAATACAACAGATCATGCGAAGCATACAGAAGCTCGAGAGATCCCAAGACTTTCCAAACTGAGGAGGATAAAATACTTGCAGAGGCTCCCTCATCCACAATACATTGATAAATGTTTATTGAATTAACTTCAACCTTTATTTGAAATGGTGCGAAAAAAGGAAGATGAGGCTCAACAAGGTCATTCTAATCAAAGGAAACCATCCTAGGGCTTGGAGGGGGTGTGCTCAAAGTGAGTGCAATGCCCCCTTGTTCTGAAAGTACTAAACTGGAAATGCTAAAAACATAGTCGGTAGACACATCACTCTCCAAGAGAAGAGTGGGATCAACCGAACATTGCAACGATGTAACCACTTTGGTAGACTTGACACTCTCCAAGAGAAGAGTGGGATCAGCTGAAGACTGCATCGGTGAGACCACTTTCTCAACCAATGGTTGAAGAGGCTGCGAGACTACATGGTCTAAAGGAACCTCACCCCCCAAAAGAGGAGTCGGATCAGCCGATGACTGCATCGACATGACTACTTTCTCAACCAATGGCTGAATAGACTATGAGGAAACCTCAAAGTGCTAAGAATCAAAAGAACTTGTAGATAGGGACCACAATTTTCGTACCTCTGGAAGGCCAGGGCATAAATGAGTAAGGTGATCTCCCTTACAAAGATTACAAGGGAACTTAGGATTACATCCTATCCGTCTAGGTTTCTCAATAGAATCAATGTCCCCATCATGACTAGAAGTGGCTGGTTGCACATCTCCAACATGACTTGTAGAGGTTGGTGATGGGTCAATAACATGACTCGCAGAGGCTACAAACCTATTTCCAGTATGACTAGCAGTGACTGGAAGTTTTCCCCCAACATGACTTGCAAAGGTTAGGTGCGTGCCCCCATCATGACTTGCAGAGGCTGGGTGCTGGTCTTCAACATGACTTGCAGAGGTTGAAAACCTATCTCCAACATGAATTGCAGAGGTTGGTGATTTCTTCTTCCTATTCTTCCTCTTTCTACTTCGTTTAGACTTTCAGTTACTAGTAACTATACTTTCACCAGAGGCAGGAGAAGGATGAGGAGAAGAATTTGCTGACAAAGGAACATCAACATGGTGCCCATGACATAAAGTGATTAACTGAGAAGCTTCAAGAGAATTCAGGACATTTGGAATGGTACCCAACCAAACTGGTAATCCTACATTCAACCCGGGAATGTACAAAGTGGCCATCAAAGGGACACCAACGTTTTCAAAGAAAGGAAAAGCAAAAGAATCCCCTTGCGAAGGGGTTCCTTGGTTGGTATCGTCAGTAAATTTATCCATGAAGATCTTATGCACAGGTTGTCCCCTTGCGGGATCGTTCAAGTCCGTAAAAGTCTCACAAACTGACTTCGATGAACTAGTGTTATCAAAACAACGCCTATAAAGAGGTGGCTCCAGGTTTCTAAGCGGAAGACAGAAAAGTCCTCATGAATGACAGAGTGGGTGGTATACCACCCTAGGTCATAGACCCAAAGAAAAAAATGAATAACTTACTATGGAAAACTAGGGAGCACAGAGCACACACTAAAAATTCCTAAAGGCAAATCAAGAAGAACACTATCTAGTAGGAAGAACAGTTACGCCAAACAAAACTAGAGAAACTTACCGGTGCAAGTGAAACTCAAACACGGAAGCACCCTTTGGGTATAATCTGCAAAGTGTGGCCCAACATCTGCCCTAGGTACCATAGTATACCCCCACAATCACCTGTTTAAGTCTCTAGAATAAAGGCAGCTAGGTTTCCAACTCACGAACAGTCACCAGGCGGGTACAATCGATAGTCAGGTGGACCACAATGAGCAGGGTATCAAGCCCAAAACCTATCAAGGGTATCGAAAGAAAGTGGTCCGAAAGACAACTGAGGACCTTGAATAGATTCGAGATCCACGAAGCTTCGTGGAAAATGTGACTGAAAAAATCCCACGACAAGTCCTCTATATGCGTTCCCCACTACACTTGGTCCAACTTTGGAGGGGTTATCTCTGATACCTTTCCGCACGCGACCTCATGTTTAGCCCCTGTGTTAGAGGGGGGTCCCAGATAACTTTCATGTTTACTGGACTTCTTACACTCCCTAGCACTGACTCCAATGTTTGTTTTATAAGCCTTGAAGAGTTTCCTCTCCAACCTAAATCAAGGCTCTAGCCTAGACTAGTTGATGGACCCTACAAACATAAAGTCTAATTATTTTAATTAGCGTTCTTTTTAAGGCTTGATTTACTCAAAAAGGGTGTGGTAGTGCAAGTGATGTTGTCAAGACTCTTGTAAAAAATGAAACTTATAAGAAAACTAGAAAATAACGATTATCTTTCTTATTTTCTTTTGAAATTCTTTCAATATGAGAAGAAAACACAAGACTGTTCTAATTTCTTTTTGTTTTTCAAATAACAATGCAAAGAAAATGCTAATAAAGAAAGAGACCTAACAAGCTGATTTTTTTTTAATATTTTCTTCCAATCAAAGCAAAAGTAACAAAAGATGCTAAAAGAAACCGATGAATACATGATTCATGCCCCCCACCCCCCCCAAGCCATGAAGGGGAATTTTTTTTCAAAATGCAACTCATTTTTCTTAAAATTTCAAGCTAAAAATAAGTTAAAAAAGATAGGAAACACAAGAAATATTTTAAAAGATAACCAAAATGATGTCAAACCTAGGATAAGGACTATAACAATAGAGACCAATACTAGATCAAGAAACCTCTGAGAAGTATGACTTCAATCCAGGAATAGGTTGACTGCCTCTTCTTCCAGAAAAATTTTATTGACACAGGCACACTACTAACACTTAAGCAACCTGTGTATGTATGCGGGTTGTCTAAAGGTAGGGTGCAAATGTACGCGTACAGACCCACTACAGGCCGTGTACACCTCTGCAACTTCTCAAAAAAATAAAACTAACAGGTAGAATGATAGGGCATGGAGTATTGGTATGGAAGACCATAATCCCTTAAAACTCAATAACTTACATAAACTCAAAAAAGGTAATCAAACCAATTAAAACACCCAATAAATATCCCCTAAAACCCTAGAGGTTTCCCTAATATGGTCGCCAATTCTGCTATAGAGGGAAAACCCCCCTATGGACTACACTTGGGTTCAACATGTAAGCAGAGATAACCGTCTAAAGTCTCATAATTTTTAGAAACTACCCCAAATACACCCCACATTCATGCATAAAACACAAGATAAAAAAATCTGGTAACTGTACCTTAAACTCCGCGTCTGGTGTCGATCCTTTGGCGTTCGGTTGTTCCTCGACTACAAGTCTCCTCCCAAGGCTGACCTGCATTCACAAACAGACAAACATAGAACTAAGAACATGCATATTATATATGAATTAGTGGGTTATATGTCATAATCAAATATAAATCAAACATAAAGATTGAACACACTATATTCGGGACAGGAAAAGTATTCCCTTTTATTAATCTCACAAAGTTACTTACAATGAGATCGACGACTGTTCCTCGAACTTGGTCTGGGCTCCTCTTCACCAATATCCAACTGTGCTTCCACGTATCTTTATCCTCTTCAACTCTCTCTAGGGAATGGATTAGGCTTACAATGGAGGAAAAAAGGCAAGAATAGGGAATTCTGGCTCAAAGCTTACAATGTGGTTGCAAATTCTTGGGGCAAGGGGGGAAAGTGAAATGGGCAGAGTTTCACTATTCTTATTCTTATATTTGGAATGAGACCCCAACACCTCCTTTTATATGACAAAAAGATGGTTATTCGGTTGGGTGATGCGCTATAGGCGGTGGGACAGTTGGGAAACTACCCAATAGCCCATAATCTCAATGAATTCCTTGCAACTTTTTATTTTTTAAAAATTTTGCGAGTATACGCGGATTGTAGTGGTGCATCTAGTGTACATACTTGGGAAGTAATGGTGCATCTAGCGTACATACATGGGAAATAATGGTGCAGGGTGTGTACATCTTCAAAAATAGTGTTTATAAGAAGAGTTGCTCAGTGATGGCTTGGCAAAAATGGTAAGTAAGAGGGCCTAATGCCAGGTATGCATGTATGGTGCAATTTAGGGTTATAACACTCTATTACCATGAAGGGTGAAGGTATATCTTCAATATCCAATTCTAAGTTGTTTATACGATTCAAAGGCTCATGAGATATTGGGAAAATGGTGGATGTGGACACAAAATTCATTTTCAAATAAGGATTTTCCAACGAAATAGAAGGAATGGATTGGTTTCTTAGTTGGTGGGTAACCAAATAAGTTAATGAAAGTGGAAATATAACAATAGAAGAACTAATATTGGGCTAGGGATGGGTTGGTGCAATGATATATGTTCTTATGGGATCGTCTATTATGAAAATGGGCACATAATCGTCAGACTTATGAAAAATTGGAACATAGGTGAATGCAATGATCCTACCCACAAGATACAAAAAACAACACTTTCCCTTCTCTACAATATAAAAACCTTATATCTATTGCAGAACAATACAAGTAAATCAATTCAAGTAAATGGTGGGGGAAATAAAAGATATTTTATTAGAAGAAATTATACAATAGTGGATCCATACCTTGTTATGGTGATATGGCTCCAATTCATTTATCCTTAAGGTTCATTCCACTTAAGGACCTCTCTAGTGAAAAGGTATTAAATTGTGTCTTTAAGGGTTCTCTTATTCCCTCATAAGAAAATTGGGCAAGTGGATACAAAGGTGAAAATTGGGAAATCTTTGAATGAGAAGAAGAGAAGCATGCTACCATAACCTCAATGCTATATTCGACTAGGAGATCTAATATCAAGATAAATCCTCCAAGATCAATAAAAAATCCTCTAATCCTATCAACCCCATGTGAAGGAGGCATTTATATAGGCTTCCTGGTTCTTCTAAGGATTTTACATTAAGAATAGGTCTACATTCTATAGTTTTGATAAAATATGTGTTTTTGGTGCATCCTAAGTGATCAACTTTGAGAAAAACAACACAGGAATGCATTGTGGTCAGGTTTGACCCTATCAAAATGGACAATGCTGAAAATATATGAACATGAGACTAACCACACTCATTTCTAGGGATCATATGCATTTTTCTCCATGATCATGAAAATGTAATAGTTTCCCAAATTTTTGCGCCAATATGGTGCTTCCATACAAAATAGATGATGGTACAATGCATTATAGGGTTAGGAATTCTTAGTACATGCAAGATAAAGTCTCATAATAATAGTTAGCACTGAAGTTGCTGGCACTTTAGAGTAATTTTTAAATTACTTTTAACCTCTACTTTTCCTCGAGCTTTATGGAAACTTTTGTATCTTTACCTCTCTTGTTTGTGTTGAATTTTTCTTTTCTCTACAACATATACATGGTTTGAATGCCACTTATTGCTACTAGAGTATTAACACTCCAATAATATTAGGAGTTAATAACATTAGTGTGTATTAAAATGCCAAACAAGTGTTAAGTGACCAATATGAGAGAAATAAAGTATGGTAGTTATAAAAATTCAATAGGAAAACTAACAAACATATGGATAATTAGGTACTAGATCTATTATAATAAACAACAAAATGTAGAGAACCAAAACACCAAATATGATACCTTTATTGATAGGAAACAATGTTCACTTTCCTCTTCGAGGGGGTAACCTCCAACATAGCAACACTCTATTACAATAATTCTCGAGGCAAGGCTCTCTCATGCCTCCTACTCTTATTATATCTACCTCCGATAGTATATATTAATGGGTTTTCTCTTGAATTTATATTAAATTACTTTTGACTTAAAATTTACGTGCCAAAACTAATCTTGAACATAAGAGATAGAGAAATATATTTTTTAATATAATGAGAAAAATAATTTTATAAAATTTAATTGGTTAATATCTTTAGAGTCTTATTACAGACTTCATGTAAATTGAAATTTAAAATTAATGATATCTATAGTACTAATATATGTGACTTCATATTAACTACCCACTAAACCGCATTAGTCTAAATCCATAGATTTACATGTATCTCCAATTATGGAGTGGCCTACTCGAGCCATGGGTGAAGCAAAAATGTTCATGCCATGAATCCTATACATGCCATTTCCTTTGAGTGATTAGGAGGAGGTGCGCGTGTGGAGAGTCTGTCAGGGAATCCCACATGTGTGTAGAAACATTAAGCTTAAGAAAGGAAGACACGCAACACAACAACGAACTAATAAGAGCTTTATTCTCTTAATTTAATCAATAAATTGCTTTGCATATTTTGTGGGAGTTGGGCGTGCACATGTAACAACATCATAAACTCATATCTAATCAATTCTACTTTTTGTTTGTTTTCATACTAATGTTTGAACTTGGAACATTTCAAACCTCTTTGAGCATAAAATTTCATGATTCATAGGAGTATGATTTGTATATAAGGCATGCCGAGGTGTGGGGGTCAAGTCCTGCTGAGTGTACAGTAGGTGTTATATTCAATGAGTGGTTTCCAAGGGGAAGGATGTAACATCCAATTCCACTAATCACTTTTCATACATTGACTTATTATTTGAGGACACTTGCGAGCAAGTGATCCGGTTAAAACATTGTACATTATGATTATCATTTTTGGTTTGTATGTTCATGCTATGATTAAGTTTTGAAAGTTGATATGTTATTTATATTGATCTATAAAATTGACAGGTTTTATGATGAGGTTTCCTGAGTGTGTAGGAAATGTGACATGATGAGGATGTTGATGGAATTAACATAATTCCTTGAAATCTGGATTGAGTCACGGATTGAACTATTGATTTTTATTACATGAGTACTTGATTTACTACACATGTGTTATATGATGATTTCAATTATGGATTTTATGTATATGATTTACTAATGTTATCTTTGTCAGTGGATGCAGACATGGTGGCTCTTTCTAATTTGACTCACATATGGAGTAAATGGGTCATACACAAATATTAGATGGATGAGGGAGAGGTGTGGAAGCATCCCTATCACAACCTACTAGCACTCCCACTGTGATCTAAACTGAAGGTTAACGACTATCTTGTTCTGATAGGTTCACGATGCCGTGAGGGAAAACTACGAAAATCGTTCAAGAGGATTTATTAGGGGTGCGCAATAAGACATATTCCTTATTCTCCTGTAAGCCCTTAGTCTCACACAAGGTCGACAAGTGGAGTATTGACGCCAAGCATCGAACAACTTCCAAACTAGTCAATGGAGAGTGACACCCTTTGAGTGTGGAGATGCATCTTAAAGGGCACATCATATGTATGAATTTTGACTCAATAAAAAAAATACAAAGTATCGTAGAAAATAAATTGAATACTTAGACCTTGTAGAAAAGAGAGTATAAATTATTATTTAGTTATAAACTAAATAACATAATCAAAATTTTAAGCCTAGATGTTTTGATTAAGTAAAATGGGTTAAGGTGTTTTAGACTAAATAAAGTCTAGTGAAGGGAGAATAAGACTAAAATTTGGGCATGTGCACAATGTATGCATGAAATTAATAAAAATGAATTTTTATTAAAAAAAATAACATCATTTCATGAGAGAATGTGTAGTCAACATGGATTTAAAATCCTAAGTCAATCTAGACTCTAAGCTTAACTAGAAGTAGAGTCCTAGTCAAGCTCCAACTATAAATTAGTTATGGAACGGAGATATTGGGGAATTAAGGGACAACTAGGAGAAAATCTAGGAACTAATTGTGAGTGTGAGGGAAAATGCTTAATTATTTTAATTAAAAATGGATTAAACATGTGCAACTTGGGGAAACTATGACTGTGTTGGGGTAAATACTCTCTAATTAAATTATTAAAAATTAGCTAATTGTGCATGAGATGACAAGTGCAAGGTGAAATTTCTTATAAAAAGAATTGTGAGGAAGAGGGAAAGTACCCAATTGTTGGATGAATGAAATGCTTGTGAACTTTCTATTGATTAAGTTTACTTGTGTGAGTTGGGATTCAAACTTGTGCAAGAGGTGGAAGCCTCTCCTTGCGAGGGAAAGATTGAGATATTTGGATATGAGTTTTCTGTGTATGACCCATTTGCGGCTTAAGAGGATAAGGGGGAAGAAGAGTACTCGTAGCATTGGTTGGGAGGTACCGTGAAGAAAGAAGACATTGTGCAAGATCCAGATTGAAGATTATCTTCAATAACATCATCACACAGGTGAAGTATTTTTGTTATTTTAGTTTAACTCCTTGTGGGATGGAATTTATATATATTATTTCTCGCATCGAGGAAGCATATAAATTGTAATGTTAGTTTTTACGTCCTTGTGAATCACAATTTACATTTTCTGAACTGTGTATGGTAATGTAGGGTTGAAGATTGATCTTTTTCTAGTTATAAAAATTTATGTATACTGAAGATTTCGTTGTTATAAATTCATAAGTCTAATTTTTATCACATAATAATAGGTAAAGTTATATTACTACCTTCGGATGAAGTAGATGAAATGCTATTATTGCTCTTGATCCAATCTACTGGAAATTATCGTTCAACTTAGCGCCTATTGATATCTGGTTGTGTATCTTGATTTCAAATCGCAATTTATGAATACTGTAAACCTCACTATTACTTGATTTGACCCCGTAAATTAATAAGGTTGAATTTCTGTTTATATTTGTTTTTAAAAATATTGTTCATTTTGAATCGCAGTTTAGGATTACTGTAAACCTCGCTATTATTTGATTGTTACATAAATTAGTAAGGTCAAAATTATGTTTATACTTGTCTTAAAACGTTTTTGTTCATTTACATTTCGCAAATTATGGTTACAGTAACTCCTTTTTTTATCCCCTCGGGTTGATAATGGTTAGCATCCCCTCGGGTTCCAAGATGAAATATTGATACGGAAGGATTCATGTAAACTAGGCGAATCATATTGATTTTGTTGGTGTTTAACTGATGAGTAAATTTTACGGCAATGTTGGCTTCAATGCTTTCCTTTCCTTTAATAACCAACCGTAACTTACTCACGATTCAGATGGATATGTTTTTCCATCCTTTGCGATCTCAATAATCAACCTGCGACTTAAGACTTTTCCATATGGAAATTTCTCGGGTAAACAGACTTCCATTAGAGATTCAGAGCGCAGGAAGGTTTCGTTGGCAAGATTTCCGAGGCACCTATAGCCATGGTTCCATCAATGGAACCTTTCCTTCCCTGGGAAAAGGGAAACCCCATCGACGCCATCTTCTGTAAGGTGGTTCTCAAACACAGTTTATCACATGCACTTCCACCCACAGTTATCACATACACTTACAATGAGATCATTCCCAGATTTCAGTTTCCATAACCACAGTCGTGGCTATCATCCTGGTCGAAAGATCTTCTAACTATAACATCAGTTGGACACATGGTTAACTCAGCCTTTAAAATACTGACATAAGTTAGGCGTTTTTATAAATTGTTCTCTTATCGCAAACATTGTCTTGCACCTGGAAGAACTTGGAAGGATAACAAAGGCGACAAATCTTCTTAGCTTGAGAAGTAGATAAGTTTACCTGCGCAAGCCTTAGTAGGAGAGATGGGTTGAAATTTAATACGAATTAATATTAGTTGATTTTATGAGTGATTAAGAGTGTATATTTATTTGACCTGGTGTTTTAAAAATAAAAATAAAAATCATTAAGTCTAGATTTGAATTTGTGATCTCTTAATAGGAAATACATGTTTTTAATCATTAAGCTCATTCAAACTATATATATATATATATATATATATATATATATATATATTATATTTAAATTACAAAATAAATAAAAAATGGGTTGAAAATACCTAATTATGAAAGAAAAATTTGTTAGTCAAAGTTATATATCTTATGTCTAAGTGAATATATATATATATATGTGTTGTCATTAAATGGGATGGGTTGTCATATGGAAAATTTAAATGTTAATGGTTATTTAAATAAATAAATGGCAAGGAATTAATGCAATTGTAAGTTAATATGTTATGGGATATTGTTTATTTGTGACTTATAAACATTAATATTTTTATAATAATGATATTATTATAAAATAATAGGAATATGAGAATGCTATTGCAAAATATGTAAAGTTATATAAGGTGTTTTGGTGACTAATTATTATTTAAATAAGATTAATGTGTAATTTGTGTAATAATTTAATAATATAGAATAGTTAGTTGCCTTATTTTGACTTTAATTGTATTTTTTAAAAATTATTCTTGATTTAGTATAGGACATTCTATGAACTTCTTGATATTGGATATTGAATTAGTTGCGTATAAATAAATAAATTAATAATGTTTATTAGATATTGATATTGACTTAGTTGTGTATATTTTTAAGTTATTTAACTAGTTGTCAATTAAATTTTTTTTTACTAGTAAATTTTATTTTTGTGATCAG
>JZKD02S0626421.1:851954-884452 GCA_000966675.3 Picea glauca | reverse complement strand
TATATATATTTTTTTTTTTTTCCTTGCTAATTTGTTGAGTTTACCAAGAGGGTTGTTACATATGTTATTAGAGCGGGTTCCACTCTACGACACCAGACTCGTTATGACTTCCAATGCTTATGTTTAATTGAAGATGTAATACTAATATAATTTGAATTTGTTTCATGGCAGGTATCATGGTTAAAAGACAAAGAATGAGTAGACGTCAAGCTGTGAGAGGAAGAGGAATGCCTCCTCCAAGTACATCAACACCAGAGGGATCTGATCCATAGGAAGGACAAACTATTGACCAAGAAAAAGTTGCAGTGGGTCGTGATGTCATGGGAATGATGAGGTATTTTTAGAGGATGTCTGAGGCACTGATAAATTGCCTTGATCGTGATGAGGGCAGGGGGTCTGTGCCAAATGAGGGTTCACAATGCCCTCCTGTAGTGAGTGGTAGTGTTCATAGAGAACTCAAGAAGGTAAAATTTCTTGAGTTCTTGGGTTCTACGGATGGTTTAGTTGTCAAATCTTGGTTGGAGAATATGGTAATGCATTTTGCATTGCGATATTATACCTCCAACATGAAGATCCGCGTGGCAGTATTTCAACTGAAAAAGAGTGTGCTTCTTTGGCGGAAGACACTCTTACCACAACTGAACATGGCCATTGAAGACGTGTCATGGGAATTGTTCGAGGAACAATTTTGAGAGAGGTACCTGTCTGATGAGTTCATTGAGCACCAACTTAATGAATTCAACGCTTTACAATAGGGTAGTCGTATAGTACCGGAGTATGATACTAGGTTTATGGAGTTGCGTAGATATGCTCCTCATATGAACATTGAGAAATTAAAGGTTAATAAGTTTGTTTTTGGTCTCAAATTCAACCTTCGTGCTAAGGTGAGGATCTTGATGCCTCAAACTTTGCACGATGCAATACATAAAACTTTTAACACTAAAGAAGAGTTGAATAGTGAGGGTCAAGGTAGGACTCCATCTAGATAGACAAGACAGACACCACATAGAGCACCGCAACAATAGACACCTGTTAGACAAACTTCTGGGCACTGCGATACACCTAGAGGACCTGTATTTTCTACACCACATAGACCAACTACCAATCAGAGGAATCCGTATAGAGAACCATCGTAGTAGCAACCACGTTATCCTTAGTAGAAACAGTAACATAGATCTATTCCATGAAACAGATCGGGGCCTCAAAACCCTAGACCAACAGATCCTTCCTCTGAAACTAGGAGAACCGATCCTAAGAATAGATGTTGGACTTGTGGAGATCCACATTATAAGAGAGAATTTCCTATTGATAAGGAAATAGCCGATGAATTAGTGTGATAGACAGAAGTAGGAGATTTGGGAAAGGCCCATAGGATTCATGAAACGATGAATAACCTCCAGGATGAGCATCAGTCCATAGTGCTCGATACTTCATGTATGACAACAAATCGAAATTTGAGTGTTTTGATATATACATGAGCCACTGAGAGTTTTATATCTAATGTTGTGCTTAAAATAATTGAGGTAAAGGAAATTGAACAAGATGAGTTTAGATATGTGGAAATGGCATCTGGTGCCAAGAAAAAGGTTGGAGGAAAAGTTAAAGATTGTATTATTGATTTGGGTGAATTCGTCACAAATGTAAACCTTTATGTCATCATATTGGGATATTACAACATTGTGATTGGAATGGATTGGTTAGAATCGCACGAAGCGATACTTAACTACAAGACGAAGAGATTAAGTTTAATTGATGATTTGGGATAGAGTAGAGTAATTGTAGGAAGAAACCAAGGATTATCACTAAGATTTATTTATTCCCTACACTTACAGAAAAGAATGTGCAAATGATGTAATTTATATTCCATCTTAGCAATTAATGAAAATGGGGACACAAAAGGATTAGAAAACCTTCCTGTAGTATCAGAGTTTGGCGACGTATTTCATGAGGAACTACTAGGTTTACCGTCAAATAGATAATTTAAATTTACTATAGATATTAAACATGGAACATAACCAATTCCTAGAACGTCATATCGGATGTCGACACCGTAATTGCAAGAGTTAAAAATGAAATTGAAGGAGTTGTTGGATTTGGGACTTATACATCCAAGTGTATCATCGTGGGGTGTGCCAGTAATTTTTGTAAGAAATAAGGATGGATCATGGAGGATTTGCATTGACTATCGTTAATTAAACAAAGCCACGATCAATAATCAGTACCCGTTACTGAGAATTGATGATTTATTTGATCAAATGAAGGGAGTGACAATATTTTCAAAGATTGATTTGAGATCGAGGTATCACCGATTATGAATTAAATAGGAAGACATTCCTAAAACAATGTTTAAGACAATATTTGGACATTATGAATTCACTGTATTACCGTTTGGATTAACAAATGCCCCTGGTGTATTTATGAGTTTAATGAATGGGGTATTTTGTGAATACTTAGATGTGTTCGTATAGGTATTTATTGATGATATATTGATTTACTCTCAGATGAGAGAGGAATACGATGAACACTTGAGATTAGTTCTACAATGTTTAAGAGAAAACAAGTTGTACAGAAAGCTATCAAAGTGTTCTTTCTATCAATCAAAGATTCACTATTTGGAACATATTATCTCTAGAGAAGGTATCAATGTGGATCCAATAAAGGTATAAGCTATTATGGAATGGCCAACACTGACGAACATGCAAGAAGTACGCAGTTTTATGGGATTAGTAGGTTACTATCAATGCTTTGTCAAAGGGTTTTCAAAAATAGCAAATCCAATCACATAATTGCAGAAGAAGAATAAGAAATTTGTATGGACGAAGAAATGCATTGAAACATTTTAGAAGCTTAAATATTTATTAACAACAACACCGATACTGGAAGTTTTTGATATAGATAAGGAATTCTTGGTATGCACAGACACATACAAGGAAGGATTAGGTGGAGTATTAATGCAAGATGGTCAAGTGATTGCATACATTTCAAGGAAACTAAGAAGGCATGAAGAGAATTACACAACTCATGATTTGGAATTACTATCAATTGTTTATGCCTTGCGAGTTTGGAGACATTACCTTATTAGACAAAAATTTGAACTGAAAACTGATCACAATGGATTACAACACATTTTTACTCAGAGTGACTTGAACGCATGACAAAGATGTTGGTCAGAACTTTTAAGTGAATATGATTTTGATATCATGTACATTAAGGGAACGATAAATAGAGTAGCAGATGTGTTGATTCAGAGACCTCTCATCTTCTCAGTAATATCCCTAAATATCAATATTTGAGATTTTTTTTTATCATTACAGGTTGATGACGACTGGTATAGGGAAGTAAAAAACAATATCAAATAAGATACCATGATGATGTTGCGATTTGGGTACCTCGGGAAGTGGTCCCCATGTGCTTATGAGTCTCTAAGCACAAAGGGGGAAGACTATTACCCTTATACTTTACTTTATGATTCTAATTTCACTTTGACTCAAAATATTTAATTCAAAAGTGAAATATGTCACTTAAGTCATAAAGTGACAATTAATTCACAATGTGGGTGAATTAATAGACATAAAGCAACTAAGGAAAGTGGGTTTCCTTAGTGAGATTTTTGGATTTGATCTCACCCATTGATTAGAATTGGCTAAATCTAATCTAGGCCATTGATCTTTTAGGGTTGGCCAAATGAGGCTAAATAGAGGGTAAAGTGTATTATTGAGATTCATTCTTCACTTGTGAGTTTTGGAGAGGAGAGGAGGGCACATTTCTTGAGGAGAAGGAGGGTGTACTTCATGAGGGTTTGAGATAAACCCTTGAGAGCTTGAGGAGAGGCTCTTGTTTTGTTTGAGATTGCATGGAGAGAATATCCATGGAGCCGTATATTCTATTCTTGGAGGGAGCATTTTACATGGAGGAGGGGCACATCTAGGAGAGGGGTCACACTTGGATCCTTCATTTGCTCACCGGGAGAGGAGGACTTGTCACATTGAGATGAGGTCATATGCATGAGGAGGCTAGAGGGAGGGCACATTCTTTCATGGTGAGATATATCCAGCTTTAGTCTCTGTTTATTTATGGTGATCATTTCTGCTAGGAGGAGGGCGCACCTGTGGAGAAGACTGGAAGCTACCTGGTAGCAGATCTGCTTGGAGGATTCGATCTCTGACAGTTTCAGTGGAGAGGAATCACATGAGAGCACATTACTATGAATGGATTTATTCATTGGGTCATAGATGAGCTAGAGCTCTTCAGTTCAGTGGAGAGGGCAACAAAGGAAGAGGTCACACTTGAGTTTGGGCACTTCTCTTTCTGGTTCTTGTGGCAAGGCTTGTGAGGAGCCTTCTATTTATACAAGTTCCATTGTATTTAATTACTTGTTGTATCTCTTTCTTTTATCATCATTATATAGGCATATATCCCAAATTGGTTTTCCCTAGGGGGGTTTTATCCAGGGTCATGTTGACCAAAAATACATGTGTACAAAAATGCATGTGTTATTTTCTTAGATCTGCTTATTTTTAGTTGTAAATATCTTTAGGTGTGTTGTACTTATTTTAGTATGCATGTGCTAACTTCTGGTTACTAAAACTACATGCTAGAGCACCTAAAATTGTAAGTGTAACCGTAACAAATCAGCAAGAAGTTCTTGGACTATTGGCTGTCTTAAAACAACAACAAACATTATCATAACAGTTGAAACTTAGAGTCAATCTGTGGTCAAATATAGACCTAATTGACAAGCTTGATAGGACCTAAAAATCTTCATGGTATCAGAGCGGAGGTGGATGAAATTTTGAGCAGTTGGGAAAACATTTTGTTGGCTGTCATATACATCTTCTTGGAATATTTTTGTGGACAACCATTGACTCATTCAATGGTTGTTAGAGGGAAGATTTTTGTAGAGGACAGTTGGGTTATTTTTTTGACACTTGTGGACAACCTCTTTTCACACCTGCGTGGACAGGAGTGAGGCTGTAGTTGACGAACTCTTTTCACACCTACTAATTAGGAGCGAGGTTGTGAATTCACTTGCCTCTTTTCACACATGTGTTGACAGGAGTAAGGCAACGTTCATTTGCATTGGGAGTATCAGAGTGAGCGTAGTTGGCACAGATGTTGATATCTCATATGTGTGTGGAGGACATGCTAGACGAGGCTAGAAATTGGTCTGCTTGGAAGGCGAGGATGGTCTTTGTCTTAGAGGACCTCGAGCTATGGGACATAGTCGAGGTAGTTGTTCCTCCCATTCCTGTCACTGCTCCCATCTTGGTGGCAGAGTTCAGGAGGAGGAACAACAAGGCAAAGGTGATCATTTGTGATGCTGTGAGAGATCACATTATTCCCCACTTGACTGGGAATACTTGTGCATTTGAGATGTGGGAATCTCTGTGCAAGTTGTACGAGAGATCTAATGAGAACCGAAAGATGGTTCTTCATGAACGAATTAGGGGCATTCACATGCTCGAGGATGAGTCAGTTACTTCATTCCTTGGTATATACACACAGATCAGAGATGAGCTTACAACCGTCAGAGAGGTTATGAACCCTAATTCTTTGGTGAGGAAATCTATGAATAGCTTCACCAAACTGTGGGGTCCATTTATACAAGGCATTGTTTCTAGGGAGGTTATGCCTATATGGGAGAGGATGTGGGATGACTTCATCTAGGAGGAGATTAGGCTTGCAGCCGAGGCTTTTGGACAACAACATCAACAACAACAATCAGTTCCAAGTGTTGAGGACCTTGCTCTTTGGAAAAAGGGCAAGAAGAAGACCGACTGTGGAGGTCAGAAGGGTCCCAAGTTTGGGGCCCCACCATAGGGAGGAGAGAGAAGAAACAATAGTGGGTAGAGGAGAGACATGAGCATAGTGAGATGATTTTCTTGTGGAGAGACGATTCACTATGCAGGACAATGTCCCAAGAAGAAGAAGAAGCAACATGATTTGTCAACAGTGACAACAAAGGAGAAAGAGTTCAGTGATCAGTTTGCTAGAGAGTGTGCATTCATGACTACTTTATCTGTTATTACACCATCCATCATTAGTTTGGGAGACAAAGTTGAGGAGGACCGACTGAATCACATAAGTGATTCAAAGGGAGATGATACTCAGTGTCCCTGGACATATTCAGAGTGGGTGACTGGTCCACCCAGTATAGCTACAGTTTTAGAGAAACTGAGTAGACAAAGAGTTGGTGCTATAGCTTCAGTGCATCGGAGGATGATGAGGAGGAGAAACATGGCACCACAGAGGCTTGAGCCTCACATAGCTTCTGAGACGGGCACATCAGGTTCTAGATCCACTTCAGGTGGAGGTGACTTGGCGAGAGGCCAAGTTCATGACTCTTGGCGAGAGACCAACATGGGGAGACGCTTAGTGAGATGCAAAGAGTATAGATTCTTGGTGAGAGGCCAAGAGTAGGAGGAAATCCTTGGCGGGAGACCAAGGTGGAGATCTTCAGTGTGATGCTGAGATCTAGGTGATCTTGGATAGATGGAGATTCAGTGCCATTTATAGATCATATAGGTTGAGCAGATCTGTGACAGAGTCCACTTTTAGTGATTAGGGTACATCCATACTCACTGAGCATATTCCAGGAGGAAACCATGTCCACTGTAGGGATGATATTGGTGGTGAAGAGTACTGTCCTCAGTAAGAGGGAGTGTTGGGATTTGGGTACCTCGGGAAGTGGTCCCCATGTGCTTATGAGTCTCTAATAATAAAGGGGGAAGACTATTACCCTTATACTTTACTTTATGATTCTAATTTCACTTTGACTTAGGATATTTAAGTCAAAAGTGAAATATGTCACTTAAGTCATAAAGTGACAATTAATTCACAATGTGGGTGAATTAATAGACATAAAGCAACTAAGGAAAGTGGGTTTCCTTAGTGAGATTTTTGGATTTGATATCACCCATTGATTAGACTTGGCTAGATATAATCTAGGCCATTGATCTTTTAGGGTTGGCCAAAGGAGGCTAAAGAGAGGGTAAAGTGTATTATTGAGATTCATTCTTTACTTGTGAGTTTTGGAGAAGAGAGGAGGGCACATTTCTTGAGGAGAAGGAGGGAACACTTCATGAGGGTTTGAGAGAAACCCTTGAGAGCTTGAGGAGAGGCTCTTGTTTTGTTTGAGCTTGCATGGAGAGTATTTCCATGGAGCCATAGCTTATATTTCTTGGAGGGAGCACTTTACATGGAGGAGGGGTGCATCTAGGAGAGGAGACACACTTGGATCCTTCATTTTCTCACCAAGAGAGGAGGAATTGTTGTTGGGTATGTGTTATATTCTTTGCATGAGTATTAGTGTCTGCACCAGGCACGTAGGGATATGGGGGCAGCGCCCCCGAATTTTTTTTGTCGCATCGAGACCGCATTATATTTAGGTGGTTTTTCAGCACATGGTTTCTTTGCCGATGGTTTTCTATTTTCAGTTAAGGAATTAGGGTTTTGGACTAATTTAGGTCATTGGGTTAGGGTTTTGGATGCCACTGGCTCCTATATGTATTTTGTATTGTAAGCATTGTAAAACAATGAATGAATATACAATATGCTAGTTTTCCCGATTTGGGTTTCCAGGGGAAAAATCTCTGTGTAATGTTTGTATTTTCCATTGTATCTTTTCTGTTCTTTTTTGAATATCTGTTTGCAGTAGATATTGTACAAGGTTAGAATTTACACTTGTCACTTTGAGATGAGGTCAGATGCATGAGGAGGCTAGAGGGAGGGTGCATGATTTCATGGTGAGATATATCCATCTTTAGTCTCTATTTATTTATTGTGATCATTTATGCTAGGAGGAGGGCACACCTGTGGAAAGGATTGGAAGCTACATGGTAGTAGATTTTCTTGGAGGATTTGAGCTCTGATAGTTTCAGTGGAGAGGAAACACATGAGAGCACATTCCTATGGAGGGATTTCTTCATTGGGTCACAAATGAGCTAGAGTGCTTCAGTTCAGTGTAGAGGGAAATAAAGGAAGAGGGCACACCTGAGTTTGGGCACTTATATTTCTAGTTCTTGTGGCAAGGCTTGTGAGGAGCTTGCTATGTATACATGCTCCATTGTATTTCATTACTTTTTGTATATCTTGCTTTGATCATCATTATATAGACATATATCCCAAATTGGTTTTCCCTGGGGGTGTTTTATCCAGGGTCATGTTGACCAAAAATACTTGTGTACAAAAATGCATGTGTTATTTTCTTAGATCTTATTTTCAGCTGTAAAGATCTTTAGCTGTGTTGTAATTATTTTAGTATGCATATGCTAACTTCTGGTTACTGAAACTACATGCTAGAGCACCTAAAATTGGAAGTGAAACCGTAACAAATTAGCAAGAAGTTCTTGGACTGTTGGCTATTATAAAACAACAACAAACACTATCATAATAGTTGAAACTTAGAGTCAATCTGTTATCAAAGACAGACCCAGTTGACACGCTTGATTGGACTTGAAAATCGTTAGATGATACCTAGATATGAGAGTTATTCTTTGTACAATGATGAACTACTAAGGTATAATGGCAGAATTTATGTGCCACCAAATGACGAATTAAGGAAGCTAATTTTAAACGAATCTCATCGAGTAGTGTATATGGCTCATCATGGAGTCACGAAGATGAAGGCAAACCTTAAACCATTATTCTTTTGGAAGGAAATGAAAACTGATATAGTTAACTATGTGTTGAGATGTCTTGAATGTCAGCAAGTGAAGGCTGAACATAGACATCCAATAAGATTATTACAACCACATGTGATTCTTGAATCAAAATCAAAATTTATATCGATGGATTTTATTGTTGGATTTCCATTGACAAAAAGGAGACATGATTCTATTTTTGTAGTCTTCAACACTTTGACGAAGAGTGCACATTTTATTCCAGTTCATATGATGTATCAAGAACCAAACATAGCTAGAATTTTTGTTAGCGAAACTGTAAGATTGCATGGTGTACCAAGGAAGATAATATCTGATAGAGGATCGATATTCACTGGATATTTTTGGACTAGTTTCTAAGAGGCTTTGGGAACGCAATTGAATTTTAGTACAACATGTCACCCCAAAACAGATGGACAAATAGAAAGAACGAATCAAATTCTAGAGGATATGATTCAAATGTATGTGATGGATAAAAAAACAATGATGGGAAGAATTTTTACCATTGGTAGAATTTACGTACAACAACAATTATCAGAGTACGATAAAGATTGAACCTTTTGAGTTTTTATATGGACGACAATGTAGGACGCCTCTAATTTGGAATCAACTAGAGAATAGGGTCTTAGTGGGACCGGAAGTGATCCAAGAAATGGAAGATCAGATGAAATCTATATGGAAAAGGATTAAAGAAGTGCAAGACTGACAAAAGAGTTATGCAGATGCACATCGTATAGACTGTAATTATGAGGTTGGTGATAAAGTGTTTTTGTAGGTGAAGCCGCATAATAGTTCAATTAAGATTGGTAAGGGTGCTAAACTCTCTCCAAGGTTTGTGGGACCTTTCGAAGTTGTAGAAAAGAAAGGACCCATGTATTACTCACTAGCCTTACCCGATTCTTTGAGGTATATGCACAATGTGTTTCATGTTTCAGTTTTACATCATTATATTTTAGATCCATCACATGCTATTGACATGAGTTCAGTGCAGGTATCATACGAGGGTTCTCTCATAGTGGATCTGATCCGCATTATGGACCATCACACAAAAAAACTATGATGTCAAATACTTGATCAGGTCAAGGTTCAGTGGGACAATTATAGTACACATTCTGCTACTTGGGAGGACACATATGAGATGCGTCAACAGTTTCCTTATTTATTTTGATAGTTGGATATATATATTAGTATAAACTACATTATTGCTTTCATTGTTAGATTGTACAAACTTTGGGACATAGTTTAAAACAAGAGGGGGTGTATGTAACATCCAGTTCCACTGATCACTTTTCATACATTGACTTATTATTTAAGGACACTTGCGTGTAAATGATCTGGTTAAAGCGTGGTACATTGTGATTATCAATTTTGTTTTGTGTGTTCATGCTATGATTAAGTTTTGAAAGTTGACATGTTAATTATATTGATGTATAACATTGACATGTATTATGATGAGGTTTCCTGAGTGTGCAGGAAATGTGACATGATGAGGATGTCGATGGCTTCGACAAACTTCCTTGAACTCTGTATTGAGTAAGGGAGTGGACTATTGATTTTTATTACACGAGTACTTGATTTACTACGCATGTGTTATATGATGATTTCAGTTATGGATTTTATGTATATGAGTTACTCATGTTATCTTTGTCAATGGATGTAGGCATGGTGACACTTGCTAATCCAAATCACATATGAAGTAAATTGGTCATTCAAAAATATCATATGGATGAGGGAGAGGTGTGGCAACGTCTCTATCATAGCCTACTAGAACTCTCGTTGTGACCTGAATTGAAGGTTAACGACTACCTTATTCTGAGAGGTTCATGATGTTATGAGGGAATACTGAGATAGTCGCTCATGAGGATTTCTGAGGGGCGTGCAATAAGGAAGAATCTTTATTCCTCCGTAAGCCTTTAGTCTTACACAAGGTCAAAAAGTGGATTATTTACTCCAAGCATCAAACAACTTCCAAACTAGTCAATGGTGAGTGACACCCTTGGAGCATGAAGGTGCATCTTGAAGGGCACATCACACATATGAATTTTGATTCAATAAAAAAAATATAGAGTACCCTAGAAGGAAAATAAATTGAATACTTGGACCTTATAAAAAAGAGAGTATAAATTATTATTTAGTTATAAACTAAATAACATAATCAAAAGTTTAAGCCTAGATGTTTTGACTAAGTAAAATTGTAAAATGGGTTAAGGGATTTTAGACTAAATAAACTCTAGTGAAGGGAGAATGAGAATAAAATTTGGGCATGTGCACAATGAGTGCATGAAATTAATAAAATACAATTTTTATTCATGAAATTAATAAAATACAATTTTTATTAATTAAAATAAAATCATTTCATGAAAGAATGTGTAGTCAACATAGAGTTAGAATCCTAAGTCAATCTAGACTCTAATCTTAACTAGATGTAGAGTCATAATCAAACTCCAACTGTAAAAGAGAACTTGGGCAACTAAGGGACAACTAGGAGGAAATCTAAGAACTCATTGTGAATGTGAGGGAAAATGCTTAATTATTTAAATTAAAAAGGGATTAAATATGTGCAAATTGGGGAAAGTATGACATGTGTTGGGGTGAATACTCTCAAATTAAATTATTAAAAATTAGCTAATTGTGCAGGAGATGACAAGTGTCAAGGTGAAATTTCTTATAAAAAAATGGTGTGGAAGAGGGAAAGTAACCTATTGGATGAATGAAATGCTAGTGAAATTTCTATTGACTAATTTTACTTGTGTGAGTTGGGCTTCAAGCTTGTGCAAGAGGTGGAAGCTTCTCCTTGCGAGGGTAATCTTGAACCAGTTGGATCTGAGTTTTATGTGTGTGGCCCCTTTGTGGCTTGGGGGGGCTAAAGGGCAAGAAGAGTACTCTAGCGTTGGTTGGGAGGTACTGGTGAAGTATTTCGATTAACAGGCGAAGGGAGGAGACGTTGCACAAGATCTAGATTGAAGATTATCTTCGATAACATCAGCACACCGGTCACAATATTTTTGTTATTTTAGTTTAACTACTTGTGGGATGCAATTTATATATATTAATGCTTGTAATGAGGAAGCATAGAAATTGTAATGTTAGTTTTTACGTCCTTGTGAATCACAATTTACATTTTCTGAACTGCGTATGGTAATGTAGGGTTGAAGATTATAAAAATTTATATCGAAGATTTCGCTGTTTTAAATTCATAAGTCGAATTTCTATCACATAATAATGGGTAAAGTATGTTACTAAGTAGATGAAATACTATTATCGCTCTTGATACTATTATCGTTTTTTCACCCTTTGTGAGCTCAGTACTCAGCCTCCGACTGAGGAATTTTCCATATGGAAATTACTCTGGTAAGCAAACTTCCATTAGATATTCAAAGTGTAGTAAAGTTTCGTTGGCAAAATTTCCTCAGGCACCTATAGCCATGGTGCCATCGTGCCATCGGTGGAACCTTTCCTTCCCTAGGAAAAGGGAAACCCCATCAACACCATCTTATGTAAGGTGGTTCTCAAACACAGTTTATCACATGCACTTCCACCCATAGTTATCACATACAATTACGATGAGATCGTTCCCAAATTTTAGTTGCCATAACGATAGTCATGGCTATCATTCTGGTCGAAATATCTTCTAACTATAACATCAGTTGGACACGTGGTTAACTCAGCCTTTAAAATAATGACATAAGTTAGGCTTGTTTATAAACTGTTCTCTTCTCACAAACATTGTCTTGCACCTGGAAGAACTTGGAAGGATAGCAAAGGAGGAAAATCTTCTTAGCTTGAGAAGTAGATAAGTCTACTTGCGCAAGCCTCAGTAGGAGAGATGGGTTGAAATTTAATACAAATTAATACCAACTGTAGATGTTGAGTCGTGCTTTCGATCCTATCTTATTTTATGAGTTATTAAGAATGAGCATTTATTTGAGCTATTATTTAAAAAAAAGAGAATAAAAATAATTAAGTAAATAATGATTGCGTGGGAAAAATAAAAGCCTCTTGTTTGAGCCAATACGAATTGGTATCCTTAAGAAGACTGGTACACACTGGAAAGATCCTTTGGGTTGGTTCCAACAGTGTTCTTGAATAGTTTTGATCCAAACTTTTCCGCAGTAAGGTTTCGTGTAACGGTTGAGTGTCCTTTTTACATAACTGTTGCTAGATCCGAAAATTTGGACACCGATTTAATGTTCTGATTAGCTTGTCGTTAAGATTTCCAATACAACCGTGTCATGATGATGAAACCAATAGTTATATATATATATATATGCGCTTTCTATTTAAATCGCTAAGTAAATAGAAAGTGGGATGGAAATAACTAATTATTGAGTTGAAAGAAAAGTTTGTTAGACAAGGTTATATATATATTAAATGGGTTGTCATAAGGAAAATTTAAATGTTATAGTTTATTTAATTAAATAGATGGCAAGGAATTAATGCAATTCTAAGTTAAGAAGTTATAGTTTATTTAAATAAATAATGTGAAGGAATTAATGCAATTGTAAGTTAATATGTTATGGGATATTGTTTATTTGTGACTTATAAACATTAATATTTTTATAATACTATTATTATAAAATTGTAAGTTAATATGTTATGGGATATTGTTTATTTGTGACTTATAAATATTAATATTTTTATAATACTATTATTATAAACTATTAGGAATATGAGATTTTTATTGCAAAATATCAAGGTAAAGTTAATGTGCAATTTGTGCTACTAATTATTATTTAAATAAAATTAATGTGCAATTTGTACAACAATTAAATAATAGAGTTAGTTGCCTTATTTTGACTTTAATTACGTCTTTTGATTTAGTATATGACATTTTGATTTAGTATATGACATTCTAGGAACTTCTTGATATTAGATATTGACTTTGTTTCCTATAAATAAATAAATTAATAATGTTTATTAGATATTGACATTGATTTAGTTGTGTATATATTTAAGTGTTTTAACTAGTTGTCAATTAGAATTTTGTCTTTTATGATTAGTTAGATACAAAATTTTCACTTTATGATTATCGCAATTATATTTGTATTTTATTTTTTCCTTGCTAACTTGTTGATTTTACCAAAAGGGTTGTTACATGATGTTGTCAAGCAACTTATTTCATGGCTTGTTGTGTTGTCTCCTCCGTGTTGATTTCACTCTTGAAGTTTGTTGAATCCCAATGCTCTTTTTAATCAATGTAGTAGAACTAAATATTGATTGGGTTTTGGTTTTAAAATTTTACCATCACTTATTAAGCACGATAAATCAAGTTTAAGGTTACCATTTAGTTATAAGGAAATCCATATGAACTTTGACGAATTTTTTTTCAAACAAATTTTGAAACTTTACCATCGCTTGATTTAGTATGATAAATGAATTGGAATTTACATTTAAGTTTAAGGTTACAATTTAGTGAGGCAAACCATATGTATTGAGCATTATGTATATTTATGATGATGCATACTCATTTTTGTAGACTCCTTTACATATGACAAATTTTCTTCCTTTTGGAAGAGGTACAAGATCCTAAGTATATTTTGTCATTAAAGAACAATATTATTCATTCATTGTTGTATTCCAATCTAGATGACCTAAATATTTTGCAAATGTTTATGGATCACGAGTCTCTGAAAATTGAGCCAAAAGAGATGAGGCTCATTGGAATTGTGAACGTGTTTGATTCTGATCTAAATGATCACCGAAAAGATCACCAACTGCTTCCCGTGTTGAATGAACTCATCTAGGAAGCAGTGGTGCTGGTGCAGGTTTAGGTTCAATGGACTCACCTGGAGGAAGGTCAGAAGGAGGAGGTGGATTTGTAACGAACCCATCATTACGACTTCATGCGACACAATGCAAAATATTTTTATTTAAGAGGGAAGGCAATCAATGAAAACAATTAAACAATGCAACTTGACGAAACACACACACATGTAGATCAGGAGACATAAAACAATGACTCAACATACTAGCACATCAGGAAATTGGATGAAACATGCAATAATCAATAGATAGGTAAAAACGACTACCCGCCCAACATAAGCAAGACAATGCCTACAAGCTAAAGGTCAACATCAACAAAACCGACACACCGGCTTCGATGAACAATAACTAAGAACCTCTACAATGTGCAAAACCAAACGCATTAAGGTGTTAGAAAACCAAGTACCAAAATCAATTACAATGAACAATACACCCACATCAAGAAGCACAAGACTCTAGCCAAGTTATCATTCACATCTATCTGCCATGGCGTGCAATGATCCCCTCATCAAGAATCATGCCGCCACAAGGTGATAGGCGTGACAATAACCATGACGCAACTTATCATGTCTAGACATCCAACCCAATGCTAAATCCAATGCACTAGGAGTCCAAATTAACTGTCAATACATGAAGACTACCCAAGCACCCAATCAACAAGTCAACAAGACGAAAGGAAAATCTGACTACTATAGCAATCATACATCACATTAAAATGATTATATTCAAACAAATAGTTCATGGTAACTATTTTATAAATCCAAATATTAGATAAGTATTTCCCTAAGGATGAATCCATTATAACCAAACTAATCATGTATGTCTATTTAGCTTTCCAATTTAAAGTAAAAGGCGATTCTTATAAGAACTATATTGTTAGCCCAAGAGGAATCTTTTGTTTTGTCTAGTAATTATAGTATCACTGTCTATTGTACCTTAACAATATTGATATGTTGTCTAACCATGTGCTATCTATTGATAATTAAATCAACAATCAATAGATCACTGTCCATTAATAAAATCATGTGCTATTAGTGTTGTCTATCCATGTCCACATATATAAAAGCTATGTCTATCATATTCATATATATAAATTCATAACTAAAGAATAGTAAAAACAATAACTAAAATGTTTTGAAAAATAATAAGGTCGTTGTCTACATCAATAACGTTGTCATACAACAATTTAAAATCGTTGTCAAAATACATACAGGATCCATGTCAACAATCTTAAATCGCTACCCAAACTTAAACAATACTAAACCACTACAATATTAAACATTATTAAATCGCTACAATATTAAATTGTTGTGTAATAACCATAAGGATCCAAAGCTAAGGAACAATAAAATACAACAAGATTGTAGTGTAAAAACATGATATCGTTGTGTAATAACATTTACTGTCAATCATATTAAAAACTGTCATAAAAATGCAATCATGATATTGCTAACACACTGTCAATAATTAAATCACTATCCATGATAACATGCTGTCAATCATTAAATCACTGCCAATATATATGTAAATCACAATCAATGATATTGCGATTATAAATTCCCTGTCATTGATATATATAGGATCGCTGTGTAATAACAATCATGGATGAGATCGCTGTAACACAAACATAATGCTCTTTATTACAAATGTTATTGTCAAGAAAACATATCGTTGTTCCAATGAGATATCACTGTGTATATGCCACAAAATCGTAGTGTGAATGCTGTGTAATGTGCCACAGAAACCATAGCGTGAATGTTGTGTAATGAGCCACAAAAATTGTATTGTGAATGCTGTGTAATGTGCCACGAAAATCATAGCATGAATGCTATGTAATGTGCCGTGAAAATCATAGCGTGAATGTTGTGTAAAGTTCCACTCAAATCATAACGTGAATGTTGTGTAATGTGCCACAAAAATCATGGTGTAACTGTTGTGTAAAGGCTGGGTAAATCACCCATAAATTAGTGGTGTGAAGGTTGAGTAAAGACTCCAAGAAAACTCAAAGATAACCAATCAAAAGAAAACATAGAAGTAATCAATCACAAGAAAATGCTGATGTAATCAATCACAAGAAAATGCAGAGATTTACCCTTCAAGCACATAGATATTCATTCACAGAAACACAAAGACTAATCATTCAACAATGAATCAATCGAACGCAAAGGTAGTCATTCACAATAAGGCACAATGACTAATCATAAGAGAAAAACACATAGATAAGTAAGGGATAGATAGCTGGGTGGAATTTATCCTTCACTTATTATCCATGCACAAGAAAGAAGGACATTTGAACCTATAAGTCTTTAAACACTGGAGCAATGACCGTCGATTCAGCTCCTAGCTGACTTCTCAGGAACATACTAATAACTTAAGGATAAGGGACAGAAGATAAAAACACAATATGCATCTAGATCTTCTCCGTGGTGAAATAATAATGAAATAAAAGCGCAATCAAGGAATAAAGAAAACGTGGGAAGGAGATACAAGAATGGATGAAAGGTTTTGAGTCTAAGGCTCATTTTGGCCACGCGCAAGGAATAAGTAACTCATAAATAAAGGATACAATGGATAGCAAGGATTCTTACAGAATAAATCATGTGACAAGGGGGTTACAATTACCATAAGAATGCATGTGCAAGAAATCTCATGGAAAATAAATCTTCAACTGAGTACAAAAAAAATAAACATGTGTAATTTAAATTTCATTGCAAGTGACAATTTTAACAGGCGTACCTTAGCCAAATGCAAATGCTCGAAGTCACTGCCCTGTGCGTGCTCCATCCATCTCCGACTTGCCAACCAATGTGACCTCACCGGTACCTCCCAATCAACACTAGGGGTACCCTTCTTTCCCCTGAGCCCCCCGAACCACAAAGGGGCCACACACACAATATTAGAGAATTCTAGCAGCTATCTCACATCGCAAGGTCGAGCTACCAGTCATTACCCAAGATGGGTATCCCAACTCCCATAAGAGAAAGTTTAGTCAAGATAAAATTTCAGCAGCGCAATGTTATGCTAAAATATGAGATTCGTACTCCTCTCCTCCATCCTTTTTATAGAGTTTTTGAGTAATTAGTTTCCCAAATTCTCATTAAGTTAATTTTTCATTAATTTATTTAGGAAAAACCTCCCCCGTACACATGTCACCCATCCTCTAGTTGCACCAGAAAATCAATTTTATTAATTAATTGAATATTCCTATTTCCCTCATCCACCTAAGAACATTCTTAAAAACGCTCCTCGATGTCCCCAAATTCCCTTACAATTCTTAAATGACTTACACCTTACTTAATTCCTAGTTCAATTCATAATTAGAAAGTTCCAAAGGCAAGATTCCTTACTAAGTTAGACATTCATCTTTTTCTTTATGTTTCCCCTTTTCTTTAAGTTTCCCTTTTTCTTTAAGTTTCCTATTTCTTTTAAGTCCCCCCCTTTTCCTTTTTAACTAAAAAAAATCAATTTAGCAAGTGTAGATAAAACAACCATTTACCCTTTTTCCTCTTTAATTAAAAATTAATTTAGCAAATGTAGATAAAAACAACCACTACCCCCTTTTTTAAAAATTTAATCCTCCATGATATATATATTTTTTCTTTAATAAATAAAGTTTGAATTTCTTACCCCCCCTTCTTGTTACATGTTTATTTGTTATTATTTTTTTTGACCACATGTTCTACTTAGACCTAGGTTTTAATTTCACTAGGTTAGGTGACATTTTTATTAGGAAAAAAATGTTTTTAAATCTTACTTATTACATCATTCATATTAAGACCGACTAGTTTTATTCACTTACCAGTTAAAATCACGACGTGCCGTTCAAGATGCACTAGGTGCTCCAAGGGTGCCACTCACCTCTTTCCGTTTTACTTGCACGACATGCCCTTCAAGACACAGTATGTGCTCCAAGGGTGCCACTCACCTCTTTCCTTTTTCCTTGCGCAACATGCCCTTCAAGACACACTACGTGCTCCAAGGGTGCCACTCGCCTCTTGAATGAATTTGGTAGACGTCAAATCCCTAGAGTCAATACTCCACCAGGTGATCTTGTGGGAGACTAAGGGCCTCTAAGGAATAAGTCCCTTGCTTTATTACATGCCCCTTAGAATCATCGTGAGTGACTGCCACAGTCTGCCCTCACGACATCGTGGGTCTTCTCAAACTAGGTAGTCGTTAACCTACAATTCAAGCCACAATGTGAGTGTTAGTAGGATGTGGAAGGGTTGCTACCACACCTCTCCCTCAAAGTATCTGATTGTAGTGTGTGACCCCTCTAATCCACATGTGAGTCTGGTCGACAAGCTATCGTCAACCTGCATCCATCAATGAATCATGTCAACAATAATAATCAATCATCATAACATATAATCATATGTACACATGTCATATCAACAACATTTGAACCCCAATAGTCCACTCCCTGACTCGATCTGGAGTCCAAGGGGTTTCATTGATGCATATGCATCCTCAATGTCCAGAGTCCTGCACACTCAAGATAACCCAGTCAATAGCACCTGTCTATGTAAATACATCAAAATAAAATATCATCATATCCATCATATCTCATAATCATAATCAAAACGACTAATAGTATAATAACCTGGATCACTTACAAGCAAGTGTCCTCAAAACATAAGTTCACTCAGTGCGCGCAAGAGCGAGATGTTACATACACCCCCTCTTGTTCTAAAATTCATCCCAGGCTTCATAGTATATAAGTGACGAAATAAAGTGTATCATAGTATCATAAGTCTATCTATCAATCAAACATGGAAATTGCTGACGCATATCATATGTGTCCTCCCAGGTCACCGAGTGCAGACTATAGTTGTCCCACTGGACCTTGACCTTATCTATTGTTCGACAGTGTAGTTGTCGAATGCGATGGTCTAGGATGCGGATTGGATATGCAATGAGTGCACCCTCATAAAATACCTGGAAGGAACTCATGTCAATAACATGTGTAGGATCACTAATATAATGTCTCAAAACAGATACATGAAAAACATCGTGCATATGCCTCAAAGAATTAGGAAAGGCTAGTCGATAGGCCACATGCCCCTTCTTTTCCACAATCTCTAAAGGTCCCATGAACCTAGGAGATATTTTAGAACCCTTTACAAACTTGATCGAACTCTTATGCAGTTTTACCTGCAAGAAGACTCGATCCCCAACTTCGTAACTATGGTTGACACAGTGCCCATCAACATAACTTTTCTGCCAATCCTGTACTTCTTTGATCCTTTGTCTTGTTGTTTGCATTTGATATTCCATTTATTGGATCATTTCTAGTCCCACCGGGACCCTATCCTCAAGCCTATCCCAACTCAAAGGCGTCTAACATAGTCACCCGCAAAGAAACTAGAATGACACCATCTTAATCATGCTTTGATCACTGTTGTTATACACAAATTCTACCAGTGGAAATAATTCTTCCCAATGCTTCTGTTGGTCCATAACGTACATGCACAAAATATCCTCCAAGATTTGGTTTGTTCATTTGGTCTACCCGTCTGTCTCCAGGTGATATGCAGTACTAAATTTAAGTTGGGTTCCCAAGGCCTCTTGGAAAATAGTCCAAAATCATCTAGTAAACACCGATCCTCAATCAGATATAATCCTCTTAGGCATTCCATGTAGCCTCACAATCTCACTGATGAAAACTCTAGATATGTCAAGTGCCTGATACATCGTACGCACAGGAATAAAATGAGGAATATTAGTTAGAGTGTTGACTACCAAAAAAATTGAGTCGTGTCTCCTTCCCGTCAGTTGCAATCCAAAAATGAAATCCATCAAAATGACCTCCCATTGGATTCCAGAATAACATGTGGTTGTAGTAATCCTGCTAGATGTCTATGTTCAACCTTCACCTGCTGACATTCTAGACATCTTGCCACGTAGTTGACTATGCCTTCCTTCATTCCTTTCCAGAAGAATAAGGGTTTAAGGTTTTCCCTCATCTTCATGACTTCTGAGTGAGCTATGTAGATTTCTCTGTGAGCTTCATTTAAGATCAAACTCCTCAACTCGTCATTGGGTGGTACGTAAATTCAACCTTTAAATCTCAATAATCCATCGTTGTCCAAAGTAAATCCTTCAAATTTTGGTACCATCATTGTTTTTTGTCCGATAAAATCCTTGACCTCTTTGTACCAGTTATCATCGCTATAAAGTTAGAATCATTTCACATAGATTCATCTGAAGAGGCATCACTGAAAATATGTGTGGTCTTTGACTCAACGCATCTGCCACTATGTTCACTGTTCCTTTTATGTAAGTAATTCGAAATCATACTCGCTAAGCTATTCCGACCAACGCCTTTGTCGCATGTTCAAGTCGCTTTGCGTAAAGATGTTTTGTAGTCCACAATGTTCCATTTTTAGTTCAAATTTTCATCCAATAAAGTAGTGTCTCCAAAATCTCAAGGCATAAACAATGGCTAACAACTCCAAATCCTATGTTGCATAGTTCTCCTTATGCCTTCTCAACTTTCTCGAGATGTAAGTGATCACTCAACCATCTTGCATCAAGACTCCACCTAAGCCTTCCTTGGATGTGTCAGTGCATACCAAGAAGTCCATGTCCATGTTAGGGACCTTCAGTATAGGTGTCGTTGTCAACAAATCCTTGAGCCTCCTAAATGCCTCCACGCATTTCTTGGTCCAAACAAACTTCTTGTTCTTCTTCTGCAATTCCGTAATCGACTTTGCTATCTTTGAGAAACCCTTGATGAACCGTCGATAGTATCCCACTAAACCCATGAAGCTATGCACTTCTGGGACATTCGTCGGTGCAGGAAATTCCATAATAACCTTGACCTTTGTTGGATCCACAACAATACTTTCGTCGGAGATGACATGTTGTAAGTAGTGAATATTAGATTGATAAAATGAGCATTTAGACAATTTCCTATACAATTTGTTCTCTCACAAACACTGTAGTACCAAGTGCAAGTTTTCATCATGCTCCTCCATCGTCCCAGAGTAAATCAAAATATCATCAATGAATACTTGGACGAACTTGTCCAAGTAGTCGTGGAACACCCCGTTCATCAAACTCATAAATACCCCTAGGGAATTCATCAGTCTAAACGGTAAAAAAATAAACTCGTAATGTCCAAACCTCGTCTTAAAGGCGTTCTTAGGGATTCTGTCCTCCTTGATCCGTAACTGGTGATACCCTGATCTCAAGTTGATCTTTAAAAACATCGTTGCGCCTTTCATATGATTAAACATATCATCAATCCTTGGAAATGGATACTGATTCTTGATTGTTGCCTTGTTCAATTGACGGTAGTCAATGCAGAGTCTCCATGACCCATCCTTATTTTGTTTGAAAATAATAAGCACACCCCATAGTGACACACTTGGACGTATAAGTCATAGGTCCAACAACTCCTTTAGTTGCATTTTTAACTCCTGTAACTCTAGGGTCGACATCCAATAGGGGTTTCTTGCTATCAGTTCAATCCCTAGTTTTAGGTCTATAGTAAATTAAAATTCCCTCTCCGACAACATCCTAGGTAACTCCTCCGGGAAGACGTTCACAAAATCTCTCAACATTGGAAGGTGTTATAGACCTTCCGCTACTCTGTTCTCATTTAACGCAAGGATCACATAAATATTACATCCCTTGCACATTCTCTTTTGTAGCTACAAGGAAGAGATGAACCTCAGGGAAAATCTCTGGTTTTGACCTACAATCATGCGTATCTATTCGTCATCATTGACCAAGCTTAATCATTTCATATTATAGTTGAGTATCGCCTCATGTGATTCCAACTAGTCCATACCGATCACAATGTCATAAGATCCTAAGATCATGACGTACAGGTTGGTCCTAGTGACAAACTCTCCCAGGTTAAGGCTATAGCCCGTAACCTTCCCACCAACCTTTTGTTTGGCTCAAGAAGCTATTTCTACAAAGCTAAATTCATCATGTTCAACTGCCTTTACCTTAATTCTTTTTAGCGCTGCCCTAGAAATGAAACTCTCTATAACACCTAGATATATCAAAATACTAAGGGCATGGTCAGTGACAATACCTGACATCTTGAGAATAGTTGACTGGTGCTCTTCTTAGCAGTTATTCACCGCTGCATGAATCCGATGGGCCTTTTCCAAATCTCCCATGGTAGTGGGTCTGACTGATCCATGTTGTCTAGTCCTCTCCACTAGGTAGTTGCATTAGTAATGTGGCTCCCCACATGTCCAACACCCTTTCTTCGGTTCAATACTCCTATTACCCGAAGTAGAAGCTGATGACCCACTGACTTGAAACCCTGGTCTATTATGCTAAATAGGCCTAAACTGTTTGCTACGGTCTTTGCTGCTGCTGGTGTTGTGATCCTTGGTAAAGAGTCCGCTGATGAGGCACTAGTCACTGAGGTGTAGTGAATGTGGATCCTCTCTAGAAGCCATGATATCCTGGTGAATGTCTAGCTGGTGTTTGATGCTGCTATGCACCAGATGACACCTGCCCTGCTGGTCTCCCCAGAGTCCTGCTTTGAACCCCGTTGATAATATCCTCCTCTACTATGAGGGCCTTCTGAATGACATCATGCAAGGTTTGAGGCATCAAAATCCTAACCTTTTCATGAATGCTGACATTAAGGCCAAACACGAACCTGTTGACCTTAAATTTCTTGGTATTAAGGTGCAGAGAATATTGAAGTAGCTCCATAAAATGGGCCTTGTACTTGGGTACCATACGACTGCCTTGTCTCAAGGCGGTGAACTCATTGAGATGACTCTTAATGAATTCCTTCGATGGATACCTCTCTCGAAACCATTCCTTGAACCGTTCCCATGACACATCTTCGAAGACCATGTTCAATTGTGGTAGGAGTGTCTTCCACCATAGAAGAGTGCTCCCCTTCAGTTGAAAGTCTGCCATGGGGACCTTCATGTTGGAGGTATAGTCATGAAGTGCAAAGCATATCGCCATATTCTCCAACCATGCCTCGGAGGATGCGCCATCCAGGGCACCAAATAATTTAGGAAATTGGACCTTCTTGAGTTCACGGTGAATGCTACCAGTACTGACCAGAGCTCGCGGTGGACCCTCAGGGGGTGATGATGCTATGGCCTCATCTATATCCAAGCGACTGATCAGTTCCTCAGACATCCACTGAAAATACCTCATCAGCCCAACCACATCACCCATAACTATCTGTTCCTACCTGACAACTTGTTCATCTCCCTGGGGGTTAGACCCCTCAGGCATGGATGCTACTGGAGGCATCACACCTCCTCCCCTAGCACCCCGTCGTCTGCCTCCACAACGTCCTCTAACCATGATTACGTGCATGAATACAAATAAGTTTAATTAGCAACATTATGATCAAATATCTAATCAACAGAAGCCGTAGTGATCCCAAGTCACGGGTCAAACCGGCTCTGATACCATATGTAATGACCCCATCATTACGACTTCATGCGAGGCAATGAAAAATCAATTTTTTTATTTACTTAAGAGGGAAGGCAATCAATGACAACAGTTAAACAACACAACTTGATGAAAAACACACGCATGTAGATCAGGAAACATACAACAATGAATCAACATACTAGCACATCAGGCAACTAGATGTAACATGCGATAATCAATAGACAGGTAAAAATGACTACCCGCTTGACACAAGCAAGACAATGCCTACAAGCTAAAGGTCAACATCAACAAACTCGACACAATGACTTCAATGACCAATAACTAGGAACCTCTATGATGTGAAAAACCAAACACATTAAGGCGTTACAAAACCAAGTACCAACATCAATTACAATGAACAATACGCCCACATCGGGAAGCACAAGAGTCTAGATAGGTTATCATTCGCATCTATCTGTCAAGGTGTGCAATGATCCCCTCATCAGGAATCATGCCATCACAAGTCGATAGGAGTGACAGTAACCATGGCACACCTTAAAATGTCTAGACCTTCAACCCAATGCTAAATCCAATGCGCTAGGAGACCGAATTAACTGTCAATACATGAAGACTACCTAAGCACCCAATCGACAAGTCAACAGGATGCAAGGAAAATGTGACTACTATAACAATCATACATCACATTAAAATGATTATATTCAAACAAATGGTTCATGGTAACTATTTTCCAACTCCAAATATTAGATAAGTATTTCCCTAAGGATGAATCCATTATAACCAGACTAATCATGTACATATATTTAGCTTGCTGATTTAAAGTAAAAGGTGATTCTTATAAGAACTGTATTGTTAGCCCAAGAGGAATCTTTTGTTTTTTCTAGTAATTATAATATCACTGTCTATTGTACCTTAGCAATATTGATATGTTGTCTAACCATGTGCTGCTATCCATTGATAATTAAATCAACAATCAACAGATCGCAGTCCATTAATAAAATCATGTGCTATTAGTGTTGTCTATCCATGTCCACATATATACAAACTATGTCTATCATATTCACATATATAAATTCATAACTAAAGAATAGTAGAAACCATAACTAAAATGCTGTGAAAAACAATAAGGTCGTTGTCTACATCAATAGCGCTATCATACAATAATTTAAAATCGTTGTCAAAATACATACATGATCGCTGTCAACAATCTTAAATCGCTACCCAAGCTTAAACAATACTAAACCACTGCAATATTAAACATTATTAAATTGCTACAATATTAAATCGTTGTGTAATAACCATAAGGATCCAAAGCTAAGGAACAGTAAAATCCAACCAGATTGCAGTGTAAAAACATGATATCGCTGTGTAATAACATTTACTGTCAATCATATTAAAAATTTTCATAATAACACTGTCATGATATTGCTAACACACTGTCAATAATTAAATCACTATCCATGATAACACATTGTCAATCATTAAATCGCTGCCAATATATATGTAAATCACAGTCAATGATATTGCAATTATAAATTCGCTGTCATTGATATATACAGGATCGTTGTGTAATAAAAATCATGGATGAGATCGTTGTAACAAAAAAATAATGCTATTTATTACAAATGTTACTTTCAAGAAAACATATCGCTGTGCCAATGTGATATCGCTGTGTATATGCCACAAAATCTTAGTGTGAATGCTGTGTAATGTGCCATAGAAATCATAGCGTGAATGCTATGTAATGAGCCACGAAAATCATATTGTGAATGTTGTGTAATGTTCCATGGAAATCATAGTGTGAATGTTGTGTAATGTGCCACGAAAATCATAGCATGAATGTTGTGGAATATGCCACATAAATCATAGCATGAATGTTGTGTAATGTGCCACGAAAATTGTGATGTAACTGCTGTGTAAAGGATGGGTAAATCACCTAGGAATTAGTAGTGTGAAGGCTGAGTAAAGACTCGAAGAAAACTCAGAGATAATTAATCACAAGAAAACGCAGAAGTAATCAATCACCAGAAAATGAATATGTAATCAATCACAAGAAAACGTAGAGATTTACCGTTCAAGCGCAAAGATATTCATTCACAGAAACACAAAGACTAATCATTCAATAATGAATCAATTGAATGCAAAGGTAGTCATTGACAAGAAGGCGCAAGGACTAATTGTAAGAGAAAAACACAGAGATAAGTAAGGGATATATAGCTGGGCGGAATTTATCCTTCAATTATTGTCCATGCACAAGAAAGAAGGACATTTGAATCTATAAGTCTTTAAACACCGGAGTGGCGACCATCGATTCGGCTGCTGGCCGACTTCTCATGCATAAACTAATAACTTAAGGATAAGGGACAGAAGATAAAAACAAAATATGCATCCAGATCTTCTTCGTGGATAAATAATAATGAAATAAAAGCTCAATCACAGAATAAAGAAAATGAAGGTAGGAGATACAAGAACACAGGCAAGGTTTTAAGTCTGGGGGTCATTCTAGCCACGCACAAGGAAGAATTAACTCATAAATAAAGGATACAGTGGATAGCAAGGTTATTATGAACAAATCAAGTGACAAGGGGGTTACAATTACCGTAGGAATGCATGTGCAAGAAATCTCATGGAAAAGAAATCTTAAACCGAGTACAAAATAATAAACATGTGTAATTTAAATTTCATTGCAAGTAACAACTTTAATAGGTGTACCTTAGCCAAATGCGAATGCTCTGAAGTCATTGTCTTGTGTGCGCTCCATCCAACTCCTGATTTCCAACCGATGTGACTTCACCAATACCTCCCAACCAACACTAGGGGTAATATTCTTCCCCCTGAGCCCCTTGAGCCGCAAAGGGGCCACACACACAATGCCATAGAATTCTAGCACCCAGATCACCTCAAAAGGTTGAGCTACCACTCGTTACCCGAGTTGGGTATCCCAATCCCACAAGAGAAAGTTTAGTCAAGATAAAATTTCAGCAACGTAACATTACGCTAAAATATGAGCTTCATACTCCTCCTCCATCATTTTTATAGAGTTTTTAAGTAATTAGTTTCCCAAATTATAATTAAATTCCTTTTTCATTAATTTAATTAGGAAAAACCTCCCCCATACACATGTCACCCATCCCCTAGTTGCACTAGAAAATCAATTTTATTAATTAAATATTCCTATTTCCCCCATCCACCTAAGAGCATTCCTAAAAATGCTCCTCGGTGTTTCAAAATTCCCTTACACTTCTTAAATGACTTATGCCTTATTTAATTCCTAGTTGAGTTCATAATTAGAAAGTTCCAAAGACAAGATTCCTTACTAAGTTAGACATTCAAATTTTTCTTTACATTTCCCCTTTTCTTTAAGTTTCCCATTTCTTTTAAGTCCCCCCCCCCCTTTCCTTTTTAAATAAAAAAAATAAATTTAGCAAGTTTAGATAAAACAACCATTTACTCTTTTTCCTCTTTAATTAAAAATTAATTTAGCAAATGTAGATAAAAACAACCATTACCCCCTTTTTTAAAAATTTAATCCTTCATGATACATGTTTTTTCTTTAATAAATAAAGTTTGAATTTCTTACCCCCCCTTCTTGTTACATGTTTAATTATTATTTTTTTTTACCACATGTTCTACTTAGACCTAGGTTTTAATTTCACTAGGTTGGGAAACATTTTTATTAGGAAAAATTTGTTTTTAAATCTTACTTATCACATCATTCATTTTAAGGTCGACTAATTTTATTCGCTTACCAGTTAAAATCGCGACGTGCCCTTCAAGACATACTAGGTGCTCCAAGGGTGCCACTCACCTCTTTCTATTTTCCTTACGCTATGTGCCCTTCAAGACGAACTACATTCTCCAATGATGCCATTCGCCTCTTTCCTTTTTCCTTGTGTGACGTGCCCTTCAATATGCACTACATGCTCCAAGGGTTCCACTCGCGTCTTGAATGAATTTGGTAGATGTCAAATCCTGGAGTCAAAACTCTGCCAGGTGATCTTGTGGGAGACTAAGGGCCTTTAAGGAATACGGTCCCTTCCTTATTGCATGCCCCTTATAATCATTGTGAGAGACTTTCATAGTATACCCTCATGACATCGTGGGTCTTCTCAAAGTAGGTAATCATTAACCTACAGTTCGAGCCATAATGAGAGTGCTATTAGGTTGTGGCAGGGCTTCTACCACACCTCTCCCTCAAAGTCTTTGGTTGTCGTGCGTGACCCCTATACTCCACATGTGAGTCTGGTCAGAAAGCTATCATCATCTTGCATCGATCAACGAATCATGTCAACAATAATAATCAATCATCATAACATCTAATCATATGTACATATGTCATATCAACAACATTAAAACTCCAATAGTCCACTCCCTGACTCGATCTGGAATCCAAGGGGTTTCATCGATGCCTCTACATCCTCAATGTCCAGAGTCCTGCACACTCAGGAGAACCCAGTCATTAACACCTGTCTATGTAAATACAACAAAATAACATATCATCAAATCCATCATATCTCATAATCATACTCAAAACGACCAATAATATAATAACCCAGATCACTTGCAAGCAAGTGTCCTCAAAGAGTAAGTTCACTCAGTGCACACAAGAGTGGGATGTTACAGATTTTCATCCTCACTATCATCATCTAAAGAAGAAGAAACCAGAATAGGAATAAAATAAGGCACAAATACCGAAGATGGCTCATAGGTCAAAGAAGGAACAAATGTCGAATTAATATTACAAGCCAAGAGTTTTTCATCAAATTTAACATCTCTTCTAATAATAATTTGATTGTAATGTGGTTGAAGAAGTTTGTAACCTTTGACATCTTCAGAATAACCAACAAATATACACTTCTCACTTTTAGGTTGCAATTCTTTCCTTTTCTCATGAGGAATGTGAGCCCATGCTACAGTTCCAAATACACATAAGTGACTTACATTTGGATTAATTTTATTCCATGCTTCTTCCGGTGTTATATTTTTAAGAGCCTTAGTGGGAGTGCTATTTACTATGTAATTTTCACAGTGAATGGTTTTCGCTCAATGCATTACACTTAATCTCTTAGATTGGATCATACAATTAGCCATTTCTTTTAAAGTGCAGTTCTTTCTTTTAGAAACATCATTTTGTTGTGGTGTATATGGAACACTGTGCTACATTTGGATACCCTGTGCAATGCAATAACTTGAAAATTGATTGTTCACATATTCACCTCTATTATTTGTTCTTAATCTTTGAAGTTGATGTCCAAATTTATTTTCTACAAGGGCCTTGTAGGCCAAGAGATTGTCAAAAAAATTTCTCTTAAGTTTTAATAAGTAAACCCAAGTGCATTTGGAAAAGTCATCAATGAAATTTAAGAAATACTTGCACCCAAAAAAAGAAGGAGAAGAAAGTGGACCACTCAAGTCACTTTGAACAAGTTGCAAAGGGGTGGAGGTGTGCTAAGAGGAAAATTTGTCAAAACTGTCCCGATGATGTTTGCTGAGAACACAACCAACACAAGAACCATCTTTTCATGAAACTAGAGAAGACCAATCAAAATTTGTTTATTACCTAGTTACTGCAATGAGCGATATTTTAGATGACCAAACCACTCATACCAAAGTTTTCTCAAGTCATCGTTGTGAGTAACAAAAATTGATGGAAAATATCATGACCCAAAGTTGTCAAACTTGTACAACCTGGTAGTATCATCAACAATTCCATTTGCAAGAACATGTTGAGGATCTTTTAGATCCTTGATTACAACTTGGTGAGGTGAAGACTCTATGGTTTTATATTCACCTAAATGATTGATTTGATATACTGATAGAAGGTTTCTAGAAAGACTTGGAACACATAATACATCATTAAAATGGCCATTATCTACTCAAACTTCCAGACCCTACAACACTAAGAGATCTATCATCACCAACAAATATTTTCTTGGTGTTACATTCATTTAGAGGAGAAAATATTTCTTTGTACTTAGCCATATGAGAGGATGCTCCAAAATTAATAAGCCACTCATAAGAATAAGAAGTAAAAGTTGCATTGAAGGAGAAACCAAAAGCATAAAGTACATGTCCATGAGAAGAAGAAGAATAAGTATAATCAATACTGATGTTGTGCTTCTTCATCGCTGCTTCTAAAGATGCCATATTCTTAAAAAAATTGGATTCAACATGACCATATTTCCCACAAAATTCGCAATGTTTATTAGTCTTATTACTTTTAGATTTTGCTCCTTTGTCACCATTAGAAGCTAAAGCTGGTTGAGTGGGTGTGGGACCTTTTGATGATTGAATCCATTAGGACCGAAGTGACAACTTCACGAGGATATGAATCTTCCTACATTTAAAAAAAGGGGGTACTCCTCTTTGAATGAAAGAGATATCTAAGATATCTTAGATTAGGAGAATGCTAAGTAAAAAAACCCTAGATATTTATTTTTTGAAATTATTCAATAAAATGGGTCTTCAATAACCTAATCTCATATTTGTATGCATCAATAAGTCTTTAAACAATTTAAAATATTGAAGGAGGTATTTATCATCATAATTTCTTTGTGATCAACATCACATACACAATCTTCTTAAACATATATAAAGAATCAATGTCTCCTTCACAAGAAATAGAAGAGAATAATTTGATCATCTTAAATAATTTTAAAAGAGTACTATTATCAAGACCAAGAAGAGAATTTGATAGGTCAATCTCAAATACCTCATTCTGAAGACTCAAAATTACAAGATACAATAAAAATCAACCCTGAAGAAATTCTTTGTGGACTTTATTCATGAAAATTGTTTTTCATTACAAAATATTTGACAGTCATGTATATGGATTTAAATAATCCATGATCATACAAGAAAAATATTTTGGAAGAATATAATAAGAACACTCAAGAACTCAACCTTATGCCCAAATTAGAGGCTCAAACATAAATCTATGAGAAATGGTGTAGAAGAATAGAAAGACTGGAGAAGATGGAGATTTATTTTCCTTGATCAAAATCTTGGATGTGTATTCATGGATGCACCTTCTTATTCCTATGATATTATTCCCTTTGCCTCGGATAATTCTGATTCTTGGAACCTTGATGAAGCCCTTCTTCTCTTTTTAAAATGAGTTCTTCTAACTACTTGAGTAGTTAGGGTTTTCTCTCTCTTGAATTTCCTGTACAATTATTTTCTTGAAGTATTATCTTTAATTAAAGCCTCATTAATGAACTCACAACATTAATATACGCATATTCAAAATGGGCCCCTTTTCTTTTTTAACAAAAGTTTTTAAATAAACTTATATTTTTCAAAATGTAATTAATTTCCCTTTAAAATAGGGGGACTATTTTTTGGATGTAAAAATCATATTTTTAACCATATAAATCACTTCATATGTGATATTCATCGTCTTGTATTTCCAAATATATAAGTTTTCCCAAATCCATCGCTTGGATCTCAAGATATGAGCTCGTGAAGTTGAGTTGTCATGGAGGCCCATTAAAAATGAAGATGACTAATATTTTAATTTCTGGGAACAATGTGGCCAATTTAAGCCCTTCAAACCTATACCAACATCTTCTTCATCAAAATAAATTTTCAATGGTATAAATTTTTCTTGATTCTGACACCCAAAGCTCAAGTTATGGCCTTTGCAAAATCGTGACTCAGCCACTGTCGATAGGATGTCTTGAGAAAATCTCAACCCTCGGATGAATTTCGTTTTTATCCATGAAAATTTGACTTTTTCTTCATATAAATTATCCCACATGCATGAGAGTGTTTGGTATACAGTGGTATATAAATTTAAGTGAAACATACACTTAAAAATAAATATAAAGAGAGAATACTTTGGAGTTTAAAAGGTTCGACCTCCCTTGGAAATTAATTAATAAAATATAATTTTATATGCCAAGTCAAACTTCAATCTTCCCAGTCAACATCGATGAGTCACCCATCCACTGTTACATGTAAAAAATTGATTGGCTACCACACATCTCATTTCCATAGGTTTTAAAATGTCTCCATTAAGATCATGCCATGTGTCACTCCTTGTGTGTTGCCACATGTCATTACATGAGTGGATGTTTAATCTGCCATGTTTCATCTCTTCGTAGGTTGAGTAGGTTTCCATGTGCTCCAAGGAATGGTTGAAACATGGCATAAAATTAAAGGTTAGTAATAAAATAATAGGAAATGATAATTAAGTCTGAAATGTGCTAAGTGTGGGAGAGTGAACGAGAGAGGGGGAAATGGTACTTAGGGAGGAAGGGTACAAATGTAGGTGGTGGAGGTGGAGGTGGGGTAGGGGGGTAGATGACGGGAGAATACTTTCAGACTCACAGGGGTGAGGAAGGTGAGGGGGAGGGGTGAGGTGAGTTCGAGAGTTCGAAAGGAAGTGGGAAAAAAACTAAGGAGTATGATAAGGTGGGTAAGTAGTATGGAGAGTGTGAGGAGTGTCGGGTTTGGGAATGAGTGGTGTGAGGTAAATGGAGTATGACGGGTGTCTACCAAACCACCATGCAAAATAAAATTTAAGTATGTAGTGAGTGTTAAAGGAATGTGTGGAGGGATAAGGGGTAAGAATTAAATAATTCTAAGTGTTACAAAGGGGAAAAGTAAGAGGGGTCTTAGGCCCATAGGATTTTGAAGAAACAAGGGTCTTAGGCCCACAAAAATTTGGATATGTTTATG
>JZKD02S0626421.1:795895-849153 GCA_000966675.3 Picea glauca | reverse complement strand
TGGAGTATGGAGGGTGTCTGCCAACCTGCCTGCAAAATAAAATTTAATTATGGAGTGAGTGTTAAATAAATGTGTGGAGGGATAGGGAGTAAGAATTAAATAATTCCAAGTGTTATGAAGGGGAAATGTAAGAGGGGTCTTAGACCCATAAGATTTTAAAGAAACAAGGGTCTTAGGCCCACAAAAATGTGGACATGTTTATGAGAAATTAGCTTTATTCCACATGGAAGAGGTGCTATTTTCCACTTAAAATTTAAACTTGGATATATTGAGCATACAAAATTGGATCTCCGATCCAAAAAATGCGTGGCAAAGATGAGACTGAGGAATACATAATGAACTTATGATAGTTCATAATTTTTCATCTTCTGATACCATTATTTTTGTTAATCCAAGAGAGGGAAAACATAGGTGACCAATTTTGTTCAACAAGACCCTTGTTTTGCTTGTTGTTATGGCAAGGATGTTGTTTCTTGGGATTTTTGGATTTATTTTTCTGCTGGGCCACTAAAGCTTTTCTTGGAGGTACGTGCAGTGTTGATCACTCCAAGTTGCACAAGCTTATCTTGCTCTCTACTAAAAACATCATAAAAGGACACAAGAGTGGGTTTTTGATAAGAAGTCCCTAGAGATTCTCTGGTGGCATAGAAGGTAGATAGAAAAAATGAATATGCACTACCAAGATTAGAAATAATAATATATATGCAATGCTCTTCTTCCAACTTTATGTTACATTCTTCAAATAAAATTCTAAGTGTTTTGAACTTAGATAAATAATATTCAATGTAAGAAAAAGTATTTAGGCTTAAATTCATTATCTGATTTTCTATCTTATGGGCTCAAATAATATTGTGTTTACCAAACAAAGATTCAATATTTTCCCAAGATTCATCAGGGTCATCAATTCCTTGAAGGTGAAACCTTAAATCATAAGAGATGGACATTCCAATCAGTTCACATGCTTCACCATTCTTATTTTCCCATTTGATTTTCTTTTCATCATCAATAGGTTCTAGTTATTTTCTCAAGGTAATTTGGTATAGTCCTTTACTTCTTAATAAATACTCCACAGGGGATTTCCATTGGGATTAGTTGGTGTTGGTAAGGAAAATTTCACTGCAAGAATCCATATTAAATATGCACATAATATGGTTTTAAAACTAAAACTTATGGTCTGTATGGAAAGATCTTGAAAAATTAGGCAGTTTAAAAAAATGACACTGAAAATGAACTTTGGATGTGGAAGTTATTCCCTTTTAAAAAAGGAATAAATGATAACCAAAGAGTCAAGTGGCAAGTAGAAGTTGGTCCATGTGGTGATACTCCTCCTAACTGTGCCTATATCCTCACTTTGAAATAAGTTACTTATGAAGTGTCTCACTTTTATGGAAAAAGTGAGAACCACTTTTACAATGAAGTTGCTTTATAAATGAAAGTGGCATGCAAAAAATAACATAAAAGAAAATATTTAAAGTTATTTAAGAGTGATTCACTTTTATAACTTAAGTGAAATGCACTTTACAATCAATGCATGAACTTTTTCAAAAATAGTAACAAAAGAGAGACTTGAATTCAAGACCTCTTACTAAGTAAAGTAACTTTTAACCAAGTGAGCTAGTGAAGAATATATTATATTGTTTAGAAGGAGGATTATTGTTGTTGTTGTTGTGGTGGAAGATGAACTTGGAGAGCGTGCTCATAAAAAAAATCTTTTCACACAAGAAAATGTTTTTCTTCTCAACGACAAAAAAGGTCAGATCTTGGTTAGCTTATTTGGAAAATGAAAATTTCCCTCTATTTCTAATTTACAGATATCACACAAAGCGCATGACAAAGTGAATACATAGATATGAAAATCCTTTTCGATTTGTTTATGATTTTCCAAGATCGCACACGGTGTGGGGAAAAAAACATAAATAGATCCAAAACGGTAGCAACCCATAAATAAAAAATAGAAAAATGAAATAAAACCAAAATAAAAACTCTGCAAAAATTTAAAACGACATATTCAGACTTTATACCTATGGATTTGACTAAAATAACCGTATCTTGGGGAAAAAAACCTTTTTGAGTGAAATAAGAAGAGTTCCTAACTAAAATGAGCACTCCATATGCAATGGAACAATCCTATCATCCCATAAATGTATGGAAATGGTAGAAACCATAGATGTGGCAACATGGCTTCATGATCTCATTCTACAATGAGAGCGGGTCTTCATGTGCCCTTTGATACCATGTTCGACAACACATGCATTCCAACAACGGAAAAAAAACTTCAGTAAACACTCACACAAGTAGATCAAAGATCAATACATCGATGTTTTGGCATGGTAAAACCCCTTCAAGGAAACATCCACAACCCCAACCAATGTGGCCACTTGGAGCAATTTATTAATTCAAAAGAAACATATTATAGAGAGATTTACAAGAGAGGTTCTCAAAATCAATCATAGACAAATTATCCTACATGCTATTTAAATAGAGATGATGGACCGATCAAGTTCTAAGCCACGAATTCAAGTTGTTGTTAAGATTGAGGAGAATATGATCTGTCAGATCGCTCTATGTCAGGAACATATCGTGATTGTTGTATTTCCTAACTACAAATGCATACTAATGCATACTAAAGAAACACACTAAGAAACACACTTTTACCTAACGACACATTAGACCAAGTTGATCTTAACTAACTCTTAAGCGTCTAAATATCCTAACAAGGAAGTGCACACATAACAATATCATAAGCTCCTCTCTCATCAACTGTACTATTTGTTTGTTTGCATATGAAGGTTCGAACTTGGAATCTTTCAAATCTCTCCGAGCATAAAATTGTGTGATTTGTGGGGGTATGATTTGTATCTAAGGAATGCTCAGGTGTGGGGGTCAAGTATCACTGAGTGTATAGTCATGCAAATGAAAATTTTGTGGGTGCTTTGGTATACTGGATGTGGGTGCTTTGGTAGAATGGTTTTGTGTAGGGTTCGAGTCTCAGAGAGTCAGGGAGTTTGGAAATGGAGGTGTTAGATTTGTAGGAATAGGTACATTGAGTGGTTTCTAGGGGGGAAGGATGCTATCTATAAATTAACTTCATGGCTTGTTGTGCTATCTCCTTTGTGTTGATCCCACTGTTGAATTTTGTTGAATCCCAAGGCTCTTTCCAATAAATGTGGTATAACTAAATGTTGATTGGGTTTTAGTTTTTAAATTTTACCATCTCTTGTTTAACACGATAAATGAAGTTTAAGGTTACAATTTATTTATAAATAAATCCATATGAAATTTGGCGAATTTGTTTCTAAACAAGTTTTAAAACTTTACCATCACTTAGTTTAGCACTTTACCATCATTTAATTTAGTATGATAAACGAACTAGAATTTACATTTAAGTTTAAGGTTACAATTTAGTGAGCCAAGCCATATGTACCAATCATGATGTATATTTACATTAAAAATGTTTTAGATTCTAGGAGGCATGTATAAGAAACTTTGCTTCACTTGCTTATATTAATTCTATCTCGTAAAGAACATTCTAGAGGAAAATCTCTCTAGAAGTGGAAACTTCTATTAAGTCTTCTTACATTATACTTGTTCACATTATTAAATAAGCCTTATTAATGAATGCCAACCTTTATTACATGGAAAATATATTATTCTACCCACATGAGGGGTTAGGGAGGTTAGATCCCTTACATTCCCTCCACCTTGAAGAATAACCTTGTCCTCAAGGCCTGAGTTGAGGAAATTGTTGTAGAATGGTGGCCAACTTTGAGGTGGCATATTCTGGAGTTGTATGTTTCCACTGAACTAACACTTCCTTGATGGTTCCCTGATGGAGACGATGCTCTCTCTGGTCCAAGAATTTTTGGTGCTGAAACCAAATGGAACCTTCTTCATCCAACTCAGGGAAATTATTTTGAGTTTGACACTTAGTTCCAATCACATTTTTTAAGCATGAGACATGAAAAACATGATGTAGATTAGAATGATTGGGTATAGCTAACTAGTAGGCCACATGTCCCAATCAATTGAGAATTGTATAAGGACCACAAAATTTAGGAGCAAGTTTATGACAATGTTCATGTTTGAGTGAATTTTGCTTATAAGGTTGCAGATGAAGAAACACCTAGTCCCCTTCAACAAATTGACGTTTTGAATGACCTTGATTGGCTTATTGTTTCATGTGATTCTAAGACATGACCAAATTTTCTTTGAGGGTACGAGGAATGGCCTCTCAAAATGTAAGGTTGTCAACCTACTAAACCTTGGAGGAATTGGGCATGTAGGAGATAACTAACGATGGATTTTTCCCAGAGGTTGCTTCAAAAGGAGTCATGCGAGTAGCAATATGGTAAGATGTGTTGTACCACCATTTAGCGAGGGGTAACCACTGAGCCCATTTATTTTTTTGTTGGATGAAAAACAATGCAAATATGTTTCCAAACACTTGTTGACAACTTCATTTTAGCCATCATTCTGGGGATGATAGGCAGTGATGAGATGCAATTGGGTTCCATAGAGCCTAAAAAATTCGTGCCAAAATTTTTTGGTGAAATTTGGATCTCAGTAAGAGACAATAGAATGAGGCTTGCCATGAAGTTTGAATATATTGTCCATAAAAATTTGAGCCACTATGGATGCGGTGAACGAGTGTTTAAGAGCACACAAATGAGAATATTTGGAAAGACGATCTACTACCACCATTATGATTGACTTATTGTCTGATTTAGGTAATCCAATAATGAAATCCATAGAAATATATCTCTAAATAACAGGGAGAATCAAAAGTGGTTGGAGTGTGTTTGGATCTTTGAATGTTTCTCCCTTATTGCGTTGACATGTATCACATTCAACCAAAAAGGTGCAAACATCCTGTTTCATAACATCCCAGAAAAAAAAGAACATTTGAACCATTCATAGGTTTTGGTAAATCCTGAATGCCTAGCTGTGGGTGAAGCATGAAGATACAAAAGCACCGTGGATTTAAGTTGCAATTGTTTTCTTAAATACAAACACCCTTTGTAGTGAATCTCTTCATTGTGCCAAGAGTACCCAGGAGAAGATTGATAATGGTGTTGCAATTGTTGGACCAAGTGAGAAATTTTGGGGTCTTGCAACCATTCCTAGAAAACAACTTGGAGCCAATATGGTACAATGAAGGAGAGGGAAAAGAGGGACCCTTCTTCATCATAATTTTTGGAAAGAGTGTAAGAAACCACCTTTTCTTTTCCTTTCTTGTAAATGATCTCATAACCATATCCAAATAGCTTGGTCACCCATTTATGTTGCTCCAGGGATGGAATTCGTTGTTCTAGAAAATATTTGAGGCTTTGATGATCGGTTTTAATTTGGAAGCATTGCCATGGTATGTATAATAGCCAACATTTACTTTTCACAGATTGATTGGCCCAAACGTCTCTCCGAAAGTTGTTTTCTAGTGAAATCAAAAGGCCTGCAGTCTTGCATGAGGATTGCCCCAATTTCTTTCCCTAAAGCATCACATTCTAGGAAAAAAGTCTTGTTGAAGTGATGGATTTCCAAGACATGAGTCATGAACATAACCATCTTTCAAGGCATGGAAGGATTGATTAGATGCTAGAGTATAAGTGAACGAATTCTTTTTAATGAGAGCAATGAGAGGTGTTACAATTTTTCCATAATTTTGAACAAACTTGCAATAATATCCTATTAAACCATGAAAAACATGTAAGCTATTAAGATTTTTAGGGCAAGGCCAATCCTTAATAGCTTCAATTTTCTTAGGATCCACCCATACGCCATCCTTTCCAACAATATGATCTAGGTACTCCACTTATGAGGCTCCAAAGGAACATTTACATTGTTTGAGGAAACATTTTTGCTGAGAGAGTAGATGGAGAACATGATCCACATGGGTGATATAGGATTTCCAAGTTTTAATATGAATTAGAATATCATAAAAAAAACTAAGACAAAATGATGGAGGAAAGGATGGAAGAAATGATTCATGAGACTATGGAAAGTGGAGGGAGCATTACACATGACAAAGGGAATGACCAAGAACTCATAGTGCCCATCGTGATTTTTAAAGGCTGTCTTGGGAATGTCTTCCTCTTTCATACATATCTAGTGGTAGCTATAACAAATATCAAGTTTATTAAAGCACTAGGCACCACTCAATTCATCCGAAAGGTCATCAATGACATGAATGTGAAATTTTTCTTTGATGGTGACTTTGTTGAGGGTGTGAAAGTTTGGAAACATGCACCAAGTGCCTTATTTTTTGAGTACCATGACCATATGAGAAGAATAAGGGATATACTACGACATACAACATTTACTTCAAGAAATTCTTGAATTTTTTTCTCAATTTCATTCTTTTGGGAAAAATTATGAAGATAAGGGAGAACATTGGGAGGGAGGATTCATGGGACTAGATGAATGGAATGATCATGAAAACCAAGGTAAGGGGAAATCCATGGGGAGTGGTAAAAACAACTTAGTGTTAAGAGAGGATAGATTGGGGGTTAGGATGCACATAGGGTATCTCAACTGATTGAATGGAATGGAGTTGGGAAATAATGCTTGAATGCCCCTTTTTTGAGGAGATTTTCCATTCAATGGGAACTGATGATCTTAGGGGATCATGCTATGATGCCTTGGAACTTATATTTATATCCATCCTATTGTAATTTCATGGCTAATCCTTTACAATCCATGAGGATGGGGCCCAGAGTGCATAACCATTCAACATTGAGCACAATGTCACAACAGTCCATGTTGATACCAAACATATGATATTTCAGGTGGTACTGATCAATTTGTAGGTGTACATTTTTACAACACCCACAACATTTCATGGATCCACCATTAACAATCACAATTTGAAAATTTTTGACGACAAAAATATGGCAATTGATTTCTCGGGAAATGCAACAATGAATAAAATTATGGGTGCTACCACTGTCAACAAGGATTATGAATTTCCTATTCTTAATGTATCCAATTAGCTTGAGGGTTTTGGGACCAGAGAAGCAAGTGAGGGCATGCAATGAAATCAACAATTCAACTTATGGTGGATCAATAGGTAGAGTAGTTTCATCTGTTGGGGGTGGCTCTTCCATAGGGGAAAATCCAACCTCCTCATCAACAACATCCATAGAAAGGGCCATAAAAATCTTAGTAACATTTAGTATCTCCCAACCAAGTCTAGGGGAGATCCATGAGGACTTGATTTCATCCTTTATGACACTGATAAAACATTCCCTGAAGAAGGCATCGATCATGCCCTCCATTATGAAATCCAATTTCTCAAAAGAGGTTATAAATTTTTTCACTTTGCCAGATTGTTTCAACTTGGTCAAATAGTCTAAACAACGAGTTTCAATGTCAAATAATTCATAGACATTTTCACAAACTGGGTCCAAGAAACATACCCCTAGTGTGCATTTTTACTCCATTGCCACCATTGCCAACATTTAGGATCCAAATAGATAAAAACATAACAAAGTTTGGCCAACTCATCAGTAATTCTGTGCAAATGAAAAAAATGTTCCATTTGAGTGACCCAACCCGTGGGATCTGAGCCATCAAATTTATTGACCTCAACTATGGGAAGAAGAGGATCATGATGAAAGGAGTTATATTTAAAGGCCATAGTATGGGAGGATTCAACACTGTCTAAGTCCGACGGTTGTTCAAATAAGGGAGGGAATGAGGATTGGTTCAACAATTAGTTGAGAGTGGATTTTATGGTGTTAAATTCACCCGTGAATTTGGTATCCATGGCGTCAAATTTGTTTTAGACTTAGTCCTAGAAGTTAGAAAATATAGAACTGATGGGAGTAATGTCAGAAGTCACATAATGCATGTTATACTTGTTCTGTTTGATGTCAACTTGCAAGTCTTGGTTGTGAGTGGTGGCCATTTGGTGATGAGGGGTTCCTGGGAGGGAAAGTGGGTCCACTGAAAAAGTATGATAAGTGATATATAACATTGCGATCAAGGAGACAAGATGAAGCCAAAGGGATAGGTGGAAAATAAGGATGCTAGGAAAGGGGTTGGGTCCACGAGAAAAAAAGGCTAAAAAATGATAGGTACCATGATGATTAGGGAAAATAGAGGAATCCAATGGGATGGATCCCAAATACTCATGCAGAGTTATACTTTGGCATGTAGAATACTGCAGTGACGAATTTCCCAAATTCTTTACAGGAAAAATTATGTAGGAATTTTGCAACCAGAATGCAGGAGGTAATGTTTCACGGCATTAGATCTCATCTATTCCTCTTTTGTTTTGTGTCTTTCCAAAAGGTTAGGGTTTTTACGGTTCCTTGATATAAGGGTTTACCTTGTTCTATATATCTCTGATATATTGCGGGGTCGAACAATAGTAATCATCTTAATATCTGAAAGCACCAACTAAGTAGGCTCAACCATACCCTTAGTGTTATTATCTGATTACCCATGTACTAGAGAGTATCTTCTGAGTTTTGTTCTTAGTGTCACTATAGCATTTAGGTGGTTGATCAATTGATCTAGAGTTGGTTTTAGGAGACCTAGGGGACTCTCAATATACCTGCTGGTATGTGGGAGTGATGGGAGTGTACAAATTCTGTCTGATGCGGTAATACTCGAGGGGTACCAACATGAATTACAAAGGTTTCCAACAAGGTGAAATGTTTGTTTTTAAGTATCCCCATGAAACATACTGTATTTCTTGTGTGTATTCTTCACCACCATAGTTTTACCCACTGAGAAATAGCTATATTTTCTTTGAAGATGCTGACAATACACACCTCTACCTTGAAAACAAATTCCCATAGTTTATACAGAGGAAAATGCTATGATACCACTTGTTAGGTACCAGATCTATTATAATAAGAAAAAAATTGAAATACTGCAACAAATACCAGTGGAACAACAAAATGTAGAGAACCAAAACACCAAACATGATACCTTTATTGATATAAAACAATGTTCACTTGCCTCTTCAAGGGGGAAACCTCCAAGAGAAATTATTTATTAAAATAATTCTCAAGACAAGGCTCTCCCATGCCTACTGCTCTTATTTATACTAATTCTATCTCCTAAAGAACATTCTAGAGAAATAAATTTTGAGAAGTGGATGCTTATATTAATTCTTCTTACATTAGACTTGTTCACATTATCAAATATGCCTTATTATCTAATTTCAGCCTTTATCACATGGAAAATATATTATTCTACCTACGTGAGGGGTTAGAGATGTTAGGTCCCTAACAATTAACACTCCGATAATATTAGGAGTTAATAACATTAGTGTGTAATAAAATGTCAAACAAGTGTTAAGTGAGCAATACGAGGGAAATAAAGTATGGTTGTTAGAAAAATTCAATAGGAAAACTAAAAAACATATGGATAGAGGTGTATCTATCTCATTATGTTGATGACATTGTTTAATAAAAATAATAATATTCCATGTCTCCCATTCATTTGTGTATATTCTTATTTTGCTACATGGTATTAAAGTGAGTCTTAAGCCTATGAACTTGTGAATATTTGATGTTTGAGGAGTTTCTTAGAATTGTGAAAATGATGGCAAGTGGAAGGTATGAATAAATTTGCAAGACATAAATTAGAACGTGATTATTGAAAAATAAAATGTAGTTTCACAAGCCAACCTAAGGTTGATGACATGGATACAATGAAATGCTTAATTTTGACTCAAGTTATAAATATATAAAAAATAATTAAAAGAGAAAAGTTTAAAGAAGGCTTCATGAGAGAGTTGGTGTAGTTTCTATGCAACATGGTCACCTCAAAGATAGTTGTCCATTTCTTAGAGAACCACACACATCAATGTAAGTAAAAAAATGGGATTAAGGAAGCTGTCTAGTTGAGTTGTTCTTAACCGCCAGTAGTTATTTAGTTACACATTTTAACTACTTTCTAAGTTTGAGTCAGTTCTCTGGGTTCCCTCTTTGTGTGACCTTTAACCTGAGTCATAGGAGATAAATATCAAAAATAGAATTGGAGATCACACTGGGGAGTTCTCCTTTGGGTTAGTTAGTTGCTTGCTATTTTTGGTTTCTTTTTCTTTCTATTTCAGTTCTTTCCATTGCTTTCATACATGTAGCATTTAGTGCTTGGCCATAATTCAAATTTTTTCCAAACCTTTTTTGGAACTTTGAGTTTCATAAACACCTTCCCCCAAGTAAACTAACATATATATGCTTGTTTATGAAGGGATAATTGTGTACATATGCAGGTTGTTGAGGTAACAATCGCGTATGACTCCTAGGAAATAGCTTTTCTCCATTTTCCAATCTTTCTGAGCCTTGAATTTTATTTTGGGGATTCTTTGTGATTCTCTAGGTTGTATGAAGTTTGTATTTGATTTGAAAAGATAGTTAAAGTTTTTGAAACAAAGAAAAAAAAAGTTGTTGTGCTTCTTAGGGTTATTTAGTTATTCTTGAAGTGCATAGTCATAAGAAAATTTCTATTTTCAGTTCTTTGTTTCTTGATCACTATTTCAATCATATCTAAAGTCTTAGTTCATGATCCGAGTCTATTAATTTTCTGTCCTACCTTTCTTGTTTTCAAGCAAAAATGTTCAATTTTCCTTGTTTTAAAATATTTTGCTAAGTTTTTTCTTTAGTAGTAACAAAACAAAAGGATAATTTGCTTGGAATAACCAATTTATTTTCTTGTTTGTTGTTGTGCATTTTTTTGAAAAAATAAAAATGTTGTTCTTAACATACATATTTCTTTATCATTCATATTGAAGAGGTAATTGCATTGATGTCATACCCCTTATTATTATTATTTAAATAAATAAATAGTAATAATAAGAAGTACAATAATTATCTTAAAATGATCATCCCCATATTATTATTATTATTTAAATAATAATAATAATAATAATAATAATATAGTACAATAATTATCCTAAATGTACATCCTCATATTATTTTATTTAAAATAGTAATAATAATAAGAAAGTATAATAATTATCCTAAAGAGATGATCTCCATATTATTATTAAATAAATAAATAAATAAGTAATAATAATATAATAATAAGGAAGTATAATAATTATTCAAAGGATCATTATAAATACTTAAATAAATATTTGGGGTAATAAAAGAAAACGGTAAAATAAGCAACAATAATTTATGGAAAACTCCTAAAATATAATAAATAATCACAAGTGGATCCTAGGGATCGAGTTCTTTATCATGGATAGATTCTATATAAGGAGGGGGAAGAAGGAGAAAATGATATCTCATTTTCCTTAAGCAATCTAAGGACATGGCTAAGAAGAGTTGTCATAGTAGTGGATTGAGAGCTTGGGGGCTCTCAGTCATGATGACTGAAGGATTGGTTGGGAGGAGATTCATCCCCCAGACTCTGTTGCAATGACTTGTAGGATTAAGGATTGGAGTGCCATCGGTAAGTTGATTACCCAACTATTAGGTATGTTTTTTTTTATGACTGGTGGAATTGACAACTGGGCGGTCTCATACTCGCATGACATGGGGTCGATTCCAACCGCTACCACTATAACCTCTAGGTTCCATATGTATGCCCATTCCACAAGCATGGGTAAATTGGGGGGATTTGAAAACATAACCTCATTGTACATAACACTTCATATCACGACACTTTCCAATTGAGATGCCCCTCGGGGGCTAGCTATCATGTATGTTACTCACCACATACTCCTTGTAATTTATGAAATACTGAATCATGTATCTCTACTTTTTTCAATTAATAGTTGCAGGTTATGGTGTTTATCTATGTAATTATATTTATTAAAATTTAGGTTTTGACAAATGGTATCAAAGCAAGGTTTCAACCCTTAGGCCTATGGGTCTTTCCATTAGGTTATAAAAAAAATGAATTTAAATTATTCTCTTATAGTAGCTCTTCATTCTTAGTAAGATTTGAAATAAAGTTGGAATATAAATGTAGAATTGTAGATCTAAATTAAAATTGGAAAATAAATCTGTATTAGTAAGATTTGGAATAAAGTTGAAATATAAATGTAGATTTAAAGTAAAATTGAAAAATAAATCTGTATCTAAAATAAAGGTTTGATGTAAGCTTGGAATTGAAGATATGAAATATAGATTTATATAAAAAAAACGCCCTGTCCGAGAAAATATGTAAAATCTTTGAACAACTTTCTCCTCATCCAAGGGATGAATCTCTACATTAATGGCATGTTCATATATACTCCTTTGCAATTGTGTATTGAATTTATGATTTATCGACAATATTGATGATGAGAGTCCGAAACCGAGGATGGTGAATGGCCCGTGTTTTAAGGCTAGAGGTGACGAGTTTGATTAGCATCCAATGTCCCCCAATTTGAATAATGGAAGAATCAATAATTATTATGATGATTACCCTAAGCCTATCAAAATCAAGGATCCGATGCGTTTGGGCTCTTTCTCATCATTTCTATTTATATTTGGAAGAGTTTTGCATTCAATCCAATGGTATAGTGGATGGACTATGGGACAAACAATATTTTGTGAAATAATCCCAAAGCCTTATTAGTTCAACTAATCCATTAGAAATTGACGAAGTATGGGAAAAATACGTATTTTTAAATCTAGTTGATGCATCATACCAAGATAGACAGATAGCAAATAAGTATTTCCATGATTTTCCAAATTAGGGAAATACTTGTTTTATATGTTTTTTTTTTAAATAATAAAACTCGATTTTTTTTTTAAGTAATAAAACTCGATGTTAAGAACCTGAGAGAGAGGGGAAAAGTCTTTTGTACACTGTTTTGATATAAAAAGGTCTTCAAACATTTTGATGGAATCAAAGATCCCGAGTCAATAGCAAGTGAAAGAGTTTTTATTGTTAGTAAAGTAAAATCTTAAGATAAGTTTTGAATCTTATTTCATGCATGTTAATGGAATGGAAAGATAACACATCTTTTTGAATTTACGATTTAATAGATTTAATCGTTTTATACTTGTAAACTTTTATTTCCAAAGTGAAAAAGAATTAAAAGAAATTAACACATGACTATTTGCAAATTTGCTCTCATTTTTTAAATTTTATTTTATATCCGAAAAGATTGAGATATTTTGGATTCCTGATGAAAAGGTTTAATTCAATAAAAATATACGAGGTAAATAAATAATAGAACATGTTAAATAATAAAAGATATTAGAGAAAATGGATTATTTTTTTTTTTAATGTGACAATTCCTTTTCCATACAAGTTATTTACAAGTTAAGTTATTAGTGTAAGGAGAATATTTTTTGTTTTTGTTTTTTTTCTATTAAAAAAAGAAATATCCTATAGTTTCTTTAATTTATAAAAAAAATAATGGGTAAAAGTGGTATATGATTTTTTTTTTAAAATCTTTGTAATATATTATTGTTATATATATAATTATAAATGAAGAGTATAATTTTACTATGATGTAAGGAGGTAAAATTGGTAATTTTGAACTGGTAAAAATAAATTTTATTTGATGAAATTCTTAATAGAAGATGCACACATTGCATAATAAAAATATATTAGAGGTTTCAAGGGTTGTGGAATTGATTGTTCCATTAAAATTTGATCATAAAAGCGTTGGAATCAATTTAAACACTCGATTTCAAAATCTATTTTTGAAATATTTAATTGTTTTGAAAAGCCTAGCCTAAACTTGCTAAGTTTAAACACAATACTCAATGCTGATCCATCTCATGATGTAACCATTTCTTCCTAATGTCTTCTAAGTATTGGGTTAAATTGGGTAGAGTGTGTTCGAGATGTTGAGAAATTGAGTTTCAAGGTAGCATAAGATGACATGGTTCTACATGGCTGACATGGTGTTGGTATGGTATGTTGATGTTACAACTCTTGTTATTGTTTATTAATCATATTTTGACATATTGAATAAAAGATTCATCATGACATTGGCATTGATGACATGTGATTTTTGTTGTGATTTATGGAAATGATACATGGTTCATTGGTTTCAATTGTAACTTGAGCCTATTTGTAATACCTCGGTTTTGAGTCCCCATATTAATAATGTATTTTTTTTATTTGATGAAAGGCCAGAGTGCCTAAACAATTGAAAGAGGTTAGAGTGTCTAGGAAATGTAATACTTTGAACATTACAAATAATAAAATACATCGCTTGCTACAAGATGAACAAGGTAAAAGTTATAGGGGGCTATGATTCTACGACAGAGGGGGCTAAAGGAGATAAGTCTTTTATTATTATTTTTGTTTTACTAATCTTGGAATTTTAGAGAGAAAGAAGTGGTTACGTGAGCTTCTTGGGGAAAAGGCCAAGTGGTTCTTGATTTCATGTAATTATATAAACACCTCTTGTGGGATATTTGAGGGTTCACTCTTCATTTTGGTTCTTCTCCATTAACTCTCTTTCACTCTTTCATTCATGGTTGTTCATTCCTTATTCCTCATTCCTTATTCTTGATCTTGGCTGGGGAAAGAAAAATGAATTGTAAATTGAGCCCACATATGTTGGAAAGTGCCAATTTAAAATGAGTCTAATTGGGAATTGTGATTGGGAAGTTATCTCTTATTGCAAGAGAGAATTTTCTAGATTGTCAACACAACCCTTGGTACAACTTTCATAGGTATTTTTGATGTATGATGGCTAAGGAATGTGGTATTTACAGTGCACTCCTTTCTAGTTATATTAATACCACTCATAATTATTAGTTTCACTTCTTAAAGGACTTCAAATGATTACATTCCTTTGATCATGTATATATCAAATGGTTTATATAATTTGGATGAACATATGCCATTATAATAAGTTGTTTTGTATCTTGGTAACTTTGCAAGGTTGGCATGGTTCAATTTTTAATAGTGGGAAATATTTTTTGGACTTTTTGGGGATTTTCTAGGTGCTATGGACAATGGTGTTGACCCTGCTAGTTTGATGAACCATCATCATAATCCTTTTCATGCAACAATCATACCTTGATTGATATCTCACATCCTATGATTTGGCTAATTTCCTTGGGATTTTTTGAGTTGTAGTTTGAAGGTTGTGTGAGCCACATGGAAAAATTTGGGACTTGTATTAGCCCTTTGTTAATAGATCATACCCATGCATTTAATATAGCATGTTGGAAATGGGTTGATTGATGTTCATAATACTCCTCACCATCTACGATTATGGTTGGTCTGAGAATTTTCAAGTAGATTGAGAAACACAAATGATAACTAAGGATGAATGGTAAGGGTCATAATGATGACCTATATAATTTTAAAGTGTCAAGAAGGGAATTTATGAACTAAAATACTTATAATCAATGAGACATGACAAGTGATAAAGTGGGAAAAGGATTAAATGTTCAATGTAGTATACTTCTGGGTTGCTAGATATTCAAAAGAAAATAAAATAGACCATGGGATAAAATGAGTATTAGAGATTGATGAGTTAACACCTATCATCAGGAGTCAAAAGATGATATGATAATGAATGGATATTTATTTGGATTAGGTGAGCTAATCCTTCGAGGAGTGAATGATGTTAGCTTAAATGATGATAAAAATATATACAAGGTTGATAATTTGAATTTTGATGATTTAAGGCATGCTAATATGGACCATAATAAATTACCATTAAAACTCACTAAATTTCACTATGTGAAAAATATTACATGACTAGAGATTGTGGATCTAGATGATGGGATTTATTTGAAATTCAATAGTGAAATCTATGAAATCTTTGCCATATTGATAATGTGACTATCCATATTCTGTAATATGAAAACATTCTTGTTGAAAGAAGAGAAAATGATAATTAGGAAAAAATTGGTATCGGAATCATCACATGGAACTCACAATACTAATGATACTTATTGAGTTAGATTGGGATGAACAGATTAACTAAGTAGATCCATGCTCTAGATGGATGTTTAATGATAAGTATTGCATTAGATGGTATTGTTGATATTTCAAGTTAGATGATTGATTTTTCTCATGAATCATGATAAACATGTCTATGATGTTTTTCTTATTCATCAAATTTACACACCTAGGTACCTCGCCCTAAGTGTCGCAAGTGTCGTAAAAGTGTCATATGAACCTTGATAAGTGTCACATACACCTCGACACCATGAAATACCATATGTCACAATCCCTAGTCAATGTGGAGGAGAAATATATTATATGAAGGTCCAAATACTATGTGCACATGAATTAATTATTAATATTCATGAAAAGGAAATTAATTTAGTGTGAGAATCCACCTCACATTTGGTTTCCTATTTTTTAGTGGAGGTTGAGGATCTCATGGAAGGTTGAAATATTTCCTCCTTAAAATCCTTGAGAGATATTTCCTCCCGAAAATCCTTAAGATATATTTTCTCCCTAAATATCTTGGAGATCCCATTTTAGTGGATCTGATGAGCGATCCTCTCCATGGTGGTTAAGCCTCCAAATCCTATATAATGAGGGCTTTCCATGGAGAAGGGAGGAAGAAGAATATTATAGGTATCAAACTTATATTATTGGGAGATTTTTTTTGGTTATGATCTTGGGAGCATGTGAAAGGGATGGACGAGGAGGACTTGGAGAAGCTGCTACAACTTCATCTACTGTTTGTAAGTATCTCTTTAAAGTTATCATTAATATTACTTGGCCTATTCGCTTCAAGATTATGTATTGTTTCATATGATTTTCAATCTTGATAAATGAATTTGATTAGTTTAATCTTGTAGAGTAGAGTAGAGATTCTTTGTCTTTTGTTGTCCATTGCATTGCGTATTATATCAAGTGGTGTTGAAGAGTTTGGAGATCAAGCTCAGATCAAAGGCATCGAGGACGAACTACGAAATAAGGTGCATCACATTTTATTCCTTCTCTTTCTCTTTTTTATTAGGTAATTTAATTCATGGGGATGTTAGTGTCCATTTGTATGTTTTTTGTCTTGGTATAGGGGTCTAGAATCCAAGAGGATATTCACTTTTTCCTCCAACAAAAATTGATGACTCCAGTGGGGATCAACATTGATTTGTATTTCCTTGGATCATCCCTGAATTTTGCCCACATTTTAGATAATTTTCATTCTTTGTTCATGATTCATTACCTTTCTCCCATCTTCACTAGCAATTTCACCAATTTCTGAGAATTTTGGGTGAATGTTTCTGCATTTGTTTTCTCTATTTTGAGTTTTTGGAAAGTGTAGCACTTCCCTGGACTACATATTAGAGAGTTGATATATAATAAGATCCCCCTTGTAGTGATTTACATAGCGCTATAGTGCCTTTTCCCCTTGATTTAGGAAGTGATAGTCTTTTTTTTGGAGGTTTTCTGCCTTTTCTGCTTAGTCTTTTGCAGCCTGTTTTGTAGAGGCCTTTTCCTAGAGCCTATAATTTGGTTTGTGGAGTTGTTTAGGTTGATATTTGATACTTATAACTTCTTATTGTCTTGACTTGAGCCTGAAACTTTTTCAGAATTGTGGAATTACTCTTTCTTGATGCTTGTTTTGTGAGGACGGTTTGAGTGATTTCTCTTTCTCCCTGTCTTTTCTTGGATTCTTCTCTGAACTTTCTTGTTTTCCTTGAATGCTTGATTGATTTTTGAATCCTTGAATGATTTCTTGTTTGAATAGGTTATATCCTACTTTTTTTCTTTCAATTCTTATTGTTTTGAGTGCATGCTTTGTTTAAATCCCTTTTCGTTTCATGTCTTTTGCATATGCATCTCACTCTTTCTTTTGATTGAAAGTAAAATAGTGTTAAAGGATTTTCATTTGCGTTCTTTATGTATTAGAATCAAGCAAATAAAGATAGTTGCATTCTTTTTGTTGCGTAGTTTTGATAACTATATTGCATTTAACAAATTGCATTTGGGAATTGGGTGTTTTTTGTTGAAGAAAATTGAACCTCTTCTCCATCCCGTATGTAGGATTCATTGAAGAAAAATATTGGCATCTCATTTTTATGCATTCTTTTGGAGTTGATTCTACAACATAATTAGTTTCACTTCCGCACCCTTATGTAAAAAATAACCCTAAAATGAAGTGCTTATAAAATTTATGAGAAACTTTTATATTTTATGGTAGCGAGCCTACATTAGAAAGTGTAGAGATTTGGAATAGGTTGTGAGGATAACTTTCCAAATCCACCAGACAAACATAGAATCTTGTGCTAGGGAGTGGTAAATCCAATTGTTCATATAAGCATAGCTGGGATCCCCCTCTCACAAAGGGGTTACACAGGAGGTCGCATTCGGGAGAGAAACAGATATTATCCCTCCGAGGCTTAACCGTTCGTAGTAGTTAGATCGTATTTTGGGGGTTCTTCTTGAGGTCCAATTGTCTTCATTTGGTCTCGGTGCTTCGTTAATTCCAAATTCATCCAGGGTCCTCTAGAGTTCTACTAGTTCACTTGTCCTAATTTATCTTGAAGGATTTCAAACTTGTTATCCTTCTCAGACGTTCAGACTGGATTGTTGACTGTACCCTCCCAAAGGCTGACTACAAGTTGGTGTTATTAGTAGCCATAATATTTAGGGTCCTTACACAAGGTGATGGTCAAGGGAAGTCTTCACTGTACCTGGAACAGACATTGGTCAAACTCACTCGGGCTCCTTGGAGGGTAAATTCATGATTATTGTGTGGAATCTTGCACCAAGGCATAAGTCCATTAAGCAGGTCTCTAATGTAATTTATCCACATGCTCTATCTCAACCCCTTCCTATATTGATCTTGCGATGTTGGATTTCATCACCAGTTAGTGGTTTCATTGTGGGAAGGTTTGTATGATTGCTTGCTTCTTAGATTTGTAGTGTGTGTTGTTTGTTTTCCTTAGTGGACCTTAGGTCGAGTCAGTTTCAATGGTGTCATCTCCCGGGAGTACCAAAAGAGGAACCCCTTTTCCTAGGGAACCTTTCTCCTTTCCTTCTTTCGGAAACGTTTGTCCTCTGTGCATTGCCACACCGAGTCTTCCTAGACTCATGATCGAATTACCGGTTTGGTTGTTCCCCACTCCAGTGATCTCGAATATTCCTAGTGATTTGTATGCACCTAATGCTTATGATGTAAGCACACCAACTACACGTCAGCCTCATGTCAAAATTTATCCTTCTTCACCCATTAGGTCTCCTTCCCTTTCTCCTTCTTCACCTAGTGAAAGATCTAAAGCAAGTAGCCAGGTTGATAAGAAGAAGAAGAAATGGAAAGAGAAAAAGAAGAAGAGACAGAAAGGGACCAATCCCCCAACCACACTAGATCATGTTGGATCCAAGAAAAAAAATATGGTTAATCATATTGGGAGTGTTGATAAAGTTAACAAGATTAAAACGAATAATCCTAAACCCAAATTCCCTTGCAGTCTTTGTAAGGGTGACCACTTTCTAAGGGATTTCCCTAGTCTCCCCAAGGTCTTAGAAATGTGGTATTCCACGTCATCATCCCCTGCGGGACATGTTGGTGACACCCTATTAGCTAGTGAAATTAAGGTTGGTAAGAAGAATAGAACTGTCAAATTTCCTTGATTTTTATGTGAAGGTGATCATTACTCTCACCTTTTCCCTTGTATGGACGAGGCTTATTATATTTTGGAAAATATTAAACTTCCAACTGGGTATCATAATATCTCTTCCAAATCATCATTAAATGATGGATTGGTCAATCTGGGTCCATCCCCAATCAATTTGGTTGATCAGGTGGTCAATCTGGTTTCATCCCCGGTTGAACCACAAACCCAAATAGTTGATCCAGTTTTGTCATTGATCAACCCCACTCTTCATCTGAAAAGTAAAACCCAAGTGATTGGTTTAGTTCCATCATCGGTCAATCCCACTCATCCTCTGAAGACTGCCAAATTGGTCAACTGGTTGCGCCATTGGTCAATCCCACTCCTCTTTTGAAGATTGCAACCAAATTGGTCGATATGTTTCCACCACCAGTGGATCCCACTCCTAAATCAAAGAGTAAGGATGTCGCTAAGGTCTACCTTATTAATACTATTTTACACAGACAAGGGGGCAATCTACCCATCCTAATGGCACCCCCTTCAAGCAATCATATTATTTTTACTAATTAGAATCATTTGACAGAACCTCGTCTTCCCTCTTACGTGCCTTTCTACATCACCGTGTAGGTTTGTGATAGAAATATTCCTAACACTATAATATACGAAGGTGCTTCTGTTATCATCTTATCCACGAATGCTTGAAAAGAGTTTGGTTCCCAACATCTTGCGCCCGTGACTCATAATATGTTGACCTTTGATAGACGATTTAGTCAACCTTTAGGGATACTTCCTTAGTTTCCAATTACTTTTGGAGGAAAAATGGTCTGCGTTGATGTGATGGTAGTTCACGACCCCTTGTACTTTAACCTGCTCCTTGGGAGAGGCTATGTCTATGTTATGAGAGATTTTGTGTCCACCCTCTTTCGAGTGATGTGTTTCCCTCACAATGGAAATATAGTAATGATCGACCAACTTTAACTCATTGACCTTCATCTGATGGTCAACTATTTTCCTTCCTTGAACGGTCTGTACATGCCAATGATGTCCACCCTGCTACGGGTCAATTACGTAACAACCTGCCCCATGCGTTCAACCCCACACGAGAGGGAATCTCTCCCTTATCCTGAATTAGATCCGATAGTTGACATGGTTATCTCATTGATAGGGCTATTAAGGCCATATCTCCCTACCCTTATCAAGGCTGTCGACATGTATTCCTTCCAGAGTGTTTTTCTTCCATCTAGCGAATATCTCTTGGAATCTATGATTGACGTTTGTCCCTTGACATATATTCCTTCCAGAGCACTGTCCGCTTGGAAGCCATAATCAAGAAGAGGTTATGAGCATAGTTTTTCTTCTCTGTGGAAAGATCATTAAAAAATGAAACAAAAGCTATGAGTATAGTTTTTCTCTCTGCAACAAGCTCGTTAAAAAATGAAACAAAAATCTGGGGTTGAACCCAAAAACTTGAGCATAGTTCATATCCTGTGTCAAGCTCGTTAAAAAATGAAACAATCACCTCTCCTGTTGAGTTGAGTATTTTCACTAGATCTCATATATATTGAATCGAGTCTTTATCTAGATCTCGTAGATGTCGAGTCAAGTCTTTCGTTAGGCCTCGTATTTGAACCTTCATTTCATCCACCCTTATCCTTTTCTCCATCTAGTGAAAAAATTGGTGACAACCTCAAATTCGACGAATGAAATGAATCTTGGGGGGGCATGTCTACAGCCTTTGATTATCATTATGGAGTTAAGCTACTAAATTTTCAAGATGGGAGAATAATACCAACCATCCATGGGTATCCCTACCTTTGGAAATTAGGTTGGGAATTTACAAGCATAAGTTTAATTTTGTTTCAAGCTTGTGTAAAAATGAAACCAATACCAAGCTTAGTCTTTGTTCTTTCTCGTGCTCACAAAAACATGAGAATGTAACCAAGTAGAATTTTATCACTTTTTCGGACTCGTAAAGTTTATACAAAAAAGGAACCCCCTGGAGTCTCCTTTAAGCTCTTTTCAGACTCTCTAAACATGAAAATATTTTTGAGTGATCTTGCTTCCTTTCACACTCATTAAAAGGTTTGAAAGGGAATCTTTCGAGTGGTATTTTATCTCTTTTTCAGCCTTGCGAGACTAAAATTATGAAAAAGGAAAACCCTGGATTTGCCTTTAATTTCTTTTCAAACTCTCTAAACATTAAAAACCACCAAGTTTTCCTTCTTCGGACTTGCTAAACTACACATTGAAGGGTCCATATGGGAACATATCCTTACTTCTTCCAATTTGTTAAAAAAAGGAAGATGAACTTACGAAAGGTGAGTTATATATAGAATGTGTTACCCTCCTCGTGCTCATTAAATTAAAAGGAGGTACTCATCTATCTAGGTGGGGGAAAAAATTGAAGGAAGTGAGTCAAGTTTTTGTGAATTCTTTATGGTAGCTTTTTTCGCCCTTGAACATGGCACCTGTTTGCATCTCATCTTACAGTTAGGTAATCCTCTTGTCTCTGAGTCATACCAATTCCATGTGTCTCCATACTTTTTTGTCCAAGTCGAAGAGTGATCTTATTTTCATCACATTACATTCTTGGTACTTGTTGAGTCAATGTTGCCAAGTTAGTTGTCATGCCTCATCATGTTCAAGGGAAGTTTCACTTCAAACCATCCATTTGCAGTATTTCTAGTTTCCGTTTCCTGTGTCATTCCATACTCATTTGATTCACCATCTTACAAAAATTTCCTATGTCACTTTCGTGTTGATGAAGGGGGATACATCAAGGCCCTCCTCCGACGAGTCTTTTCCTGTCAAATTCACCACATCATTCGAGAATTAGAATTAGAAACCAGTTAGTACCTTGGGACCTTCATGCCTCAATGATAGACCTCCTTGATTCTGATAGTAGGTTTACATCATTGACCTCTGATCGGATGATTCCACGAATGTTTGACTTCAACCCATTTGTTCAAATTCGTTGGATTGTAATAGGGTACCTTGGGAATCATTGACATCACTGGTGATTTCCCTTGCGCTTGTTAGCAATTTACCTCAATGTCTGGTAATCAAGTGGTTTCTACCATGTTCGACATCAAAACATATATTCACATGGATATATTTGTAGCACATTGGGATTGGGACGAATACCCTGGGTTGAGCATTCACTCTGATATATACTTTTCTCAGGTTGTGAAAGGAGATCATTTGAGCATGATGATATATATACTATCATATAGATCCACATTGTATTGGTCTGTAGCTATGTTTTATCATATCGTAGCTCCACTATTTATTTCGCATGGCTATGCTCAATTCATGTCATGGAGGTATGGATCCACATTGTATGTTTGGTGGCCATATCCTTAGTCAATATTTTTCATGGATCCACAGTGTATTGGTCAGTGGCCATGCTTTGAGTCATCTCATATTTCGAGCATAGGTATGCCTGCCTTGGAAATTGAACATATATTAATATTGTTTGATGGTTGTTTGCAACTTCTTCCAGGTTCTCCAATGCCACACCCTTGCATTGAATAATTTTAAAGTGTTTCGGCCATTAGTTTATCTTCTGACCTCACACTTAAGGGGGCATACTATTACACATCAAATTTTCACACCTAGGTACCTCGCCCTAAGTGTCGCAAGTGTCGTATGCACCTTGATAAGTGTCACATACACCTTGACACCATGAAATAACATATGTCACAATCCCTAGTCAATGTAGAGGAGAAATATATTATATCAAGGTCCAAATACTATGTGAACATGAATTAATTATTAATATTCATGAAAAGGAAATTAATTTAGTGCAAGAATCCACCTCACATTTGGTTTCCTATTTTTTAGGGTTGGTTGAGGATCTCATGGAAGGTTGAAACATTTCCTCCTTAAAATCCTTGAGAGATATTTCCTCCCTAAAATCCTTAAGAGATATTTTCTCCCTAAATATCTTGGAGATCCCATTTTAGTGGATCTGATGAGTGATCCTATCCATGGTGGTTAAGCCTCCAAATCCTATATAATGAGGGATTTCCATGGAGAAGGGAGGAAGAACAAGATTAGAGGTATCAAACTTATGATCTTGGGAGAAAGTTTTTGGTTATTATCTTGGGAGCATTTTGCAAGGGCTGGACAAGGAGAACTTGAAGAGGATGCTGCAACTTCATCTACAATTTGTAAGTATCTCTTTAAAGTTCTCATTAATATTACTTGGCCTATTACCTTCAAGACTATGTATTGTTGCATATGATTGTCAATATTGATAAATTAATTTGATTAGTTTAATCTTGTAGAGTAGAGTAGAGGTTCTTTGTCTTTTGTTGTCCATTTCATTATAGATTATATCGAGTGGTGCTGAAGATTTTGGAGATCAATATCAGATCGGAGGCAACGAGGATGAACTACAGAATAAGGTGCATCACATTTCCTTCCTTATCTTTCTCTTTTTGATTAGGTAATTGATTTCATAGGGACGTTGGTGTCGATTTGTATGTTTTCTGTCTTGGTATAGGGGACTATAATCGAAGAGGATATTCACCTATTCGCATGAGGATTTTCCTACAGTAGTTTTATTTCTTTATGTGTTCATGATGTTATGCTATATTAAGAGCTTGTGGTATATACATATGATGTTATGTGATTCCATTTAATTATGTTGATGAAATGATTTTTCTTTGATAAATATGTGTTATATTGCTGATAATCGTATCTCCTGATGTGATGACACCATGTAATTTCATGGAAATATTTATGCTATGATGTTTTATGATGACATTCATGAGCATGTGGTGATACAAATTATGTTGATATCATGACTAATGTATTGATTTCATGTTGTGAGGTGGTGATTGTTATGCTATCCCCCAATGGGCCGAGAGTGCTAATTTTTTTGATGATATCATGGGATCCAATAAACACGAAGGAGAATATTACAAGTAACATGTTATGGGATGGGGACAACTCAATATACTACTTATGACTTGTATTGGAGACGTGATGGAGAAGTCCCGAATAATTAATAGAGTGTTTCTTGCTGATAGTATTATGGGATGTTGATTAATTGGGTTGGTTGTCATTGATGTCAACCCTTGAAGCAAGTCGGGTAGAAAATTTTGGTATCCCCAAGAATATGGATAAGGGAATTCACTTTGATTGATGTATAATGGTATGAAGTTTAATATATTTTTAGGTAAGACTATTCTACATGGATAGTACATGTCATGCCATTTTCAGTGATATGTGGAATGCCACATAACTCCTCACGGTTAGAGAGTTATGTCCTTATGAAATTGGAGAACCCTCATGAGTTATATAGTCGTCAAAAAAGTCAAAATTATTCTAGAAGATCCTAAAAGAAGTTGACTAGTCAAGAGAGTGAAACTAGGAGTTAATCATGGGTTAATTTGTTGTAATAAGAAAAAAATTAAAAATAAATTAGTTCCAACTAGAATTGGAGAATTTAATATTTGTAGCAAAGTGTGTCAGAAGTGGACAAGTGGTTAGAAGTGGTTTATCCCTAAAAGAAGGAAATTATGTTAAGTTCATTAGAAGGTGACCCCTTAAGGAAGCTACATGGAAGTATACATAAGAGAGAAATGATCTCCTATTAGAACCTATTGCGCACATTGAATATCTATTATTGTGTAAGGTTTATTATAGGTACTCATTGATATATCTGAATTTGTGCAAGTTTGAGTTAGCATGAAGGGTTGACAAAGAAAGTTTTAGAATTATAGAAAATACTGAAAAAACCCTAGTTTTTTAGGTGTGCATGGGATGCAGTGGATCAAGGCGTGTATGTACATGGGATAATAGTATAATAGGGCACGCACATGAAAGAAAATCCACAGAAATTTGAGAAGATGAATATTCTAGGTCTCTAGAGTCTGCAAGAAAGCTCCTAGGAAGGTCTACAATGATAAGGCACATCAAATCTATCCATTGGTTCAAAAGGTATGTCTTATTTATATGAGTAGTTGGATTTTTTTTTATACATGAGAAATGGTTATGGGGGTTTGAGGATTTTCCCTAGAGATATTAGTGGTTGCATGGGACTTTTTGTATAATTTAGATATACAGAAATATAGTGTTGGTGCAATCAATATTTATCATTGATACATCTTATTAGTGTTGAGGCATGTCTTGTATTTCTTGGCAGATGGTTAAGAGTATTTGTGGTACATGGTTGAGATATTGTATTTGGGAAGTGGTTGATATATTGAGAGGATGAATATAAGAAAGGGTTTGATGTATAGCTCATGTGAGGGTTATTATACTTGTTCATGATTACACACACTTGTATGTCACATGACTAGAGATATATAAACGCTTTGGGTAAAGGATATGTATGAGGATCTATGCACATGACACAATTATAGTATGGACATAGTGATAGGTTGATGTGACAAAGGATGCAGAGGGTCATAACTTTTCAGAAGAGAGGAAGCCTTAGTTTTTAGAAGGAATACACAGGCTACAACATAGATAGGTTACATACACATGCATGATGCAATATAGATAGGGCACATACATATGCATGTTGTAGAATATATAGGTCATGTATCTGTTGTTTTTGGTTGGTACATGATCAATTCAGGTACAATTTGATTACAAGGAAGTGGTACAGGTTGGTACATGTTTACAATGGTATATCTCACTGTGACATTGTGACAATGGTTTCTTCATTTGAAACATACATTCTAGGGCGACAGGACGGGGAAAGGATAGGTGGTTGTAGCCACCTTCTGGTTGTAGTTGGAGAAAATAGGGGGTTGCAACCTCCTTCTAGTTGTATCCATAAAATTGGGGAGTTGTAGCTTCTCTCAGGTTGTAGCCTGAAAAATATATGGGTTCAGAGCCTTCTTCCATTCATAGTTGGAGAACAAAGGAAGTTGGTGCTTCCAATGAATGTAATTATTAAATACATATAAGAAAAAAACATTATGTGGTTTTCTCCCACATTGGGTTTCCACGTAAAAATACTGGTGTACTGCGTATGTGTATGATTGTCCATTTTTTCATGGTTTATTTACTCTACACTTATTGGATGATAATTCTATATTGATCATAAAGATAAATAACACTTGCATACTATGGTTAAAAGGATTAAAAATATATATTACTGATTCACCCCCCTCTCAGTAATCGAAAATTAGTATCATAGTAGGTTCCTTCAAGAAATCAGTTTAACCACTGAAAGGTAGATCATGGAGAGAAACAATGTGTATAAAAATGGAATACCATAGTTTGATGGACAAAACCATGCATCCTGGAGCAGAATGATGAAAAAATATGTACAAACACAGGGATTTTAGGTTTGGAAATCAATTGTAGATGGATGTAAAGAACCAAAGTTCTGCCAGCAAATGACAATGGAAAGAAACTAAATCTAAATAACTCAAAAGCCACAAATTCACTTCTGAATGGGCTTTGTGATTCAACATATAACAAAGTTATGAATTTTATCTCTGCTAAAGAGATTTGGGAAAAAAATCAGAATATTTATTAAGGAGATTCAAATTTCAAATCAACAAATCTTCAAACTTACAAAGGTCAATTCAAATAGCTAAAGATGAAGGAATATGAGAATATTGCAGTTTACTTCTTACGAGTTGATGAAATAGTGAATGGAATCATAGGATTGGGAGAAGAAGTTTATGAATCTATAATTGTTCAAAAGGTACTAAGAACTCTTCCAGTGATATTTGATCCCAATATCTTAGCACTAGAAGAAAGAGAAGATATAGACTCAATAAGCATGGATGAACTACATGGAATCTTCGCAGCCTATGAAATGAGAACTGAACAAGAAAATATAGGTAGAAAATAAGCAACATTAAAAGCATCTAATAAGTCAAAGAAAAAGGGAAAGAAAAAGGAAAAAGAATATAGAGACAACAATGACATCTCGAAAGACGATGAACAAGTGGCCAACTTTGTCATAAGATTGAAAAAGGGAACCAATGGTGGATATAAAGGTGATCTTTCATTGATTTGTTTTAATTTTGATGGTATTGGTAATTTTGATAACAAATTTACTCACAAGAAAAATAAATAAATGAAGAGGATGATTCAAACAACAAACAAACATATAAAGGAAAAAGAACCAAAAACAAAGTCTTCAAGAAACAATTTTGAACCAAAGAAGACTGCTCCTCATTAGACGAAGATGAAGTTAGCGAAAGAGAGACACAAAGAGTTCTATTCATGGAAATAGAAGAATCCGATAAAGAAGACACCAAAGAGGATTATGAAGAAGAAGAAGTTGACTACAAAGAAGAATTGTTGAGTGCTATAGAAGTTACAAAAAGAGAAAATAATAAAAACAAGAAACTCTAGGTAGAACTAGACAAGAAACAAGACATTCATAATTCAAACTATGAATAACTAGAGTAGATGATCATTGAATTAAATGTTCAAATAGAAGAAGATAAAATAATCGAAGAAGAAATTAAAGAAAAACTGGAAGAAAAGTATAGTATCATTGGAAATTTGGAAGCATAGATTGTTACATTGGGAAAATACCTTCAACAAAAGAACATGCAAAACAACTCAAAGGTTTTGGATAATATTATCAATAGTCAAAGGCCACATCATGAAAAGTCGAGGATATGATACAACAAAAAAGAAAGAGGCTCAAGCTCCAAAACCATAGATAAATAAAAACAACCAAGAATATATGTAGAGACATTTAGAGGAGACAAGAAGTTTTATAGAGAAGATTACAGGGACACTCCTCCACCTAGAAGAGTCATATTTCAAAATCAGCAAGAGTTAGAAACAAGCAGGCCTCAGGATGAAGAATGATTCATAAGAGTAACTCCTTTCAGAATATATTCAACTCCCAGGTATCAAAATATATTTTTTGGTTCATGTTATGCATGCAATAATTTTGGACATAAAGTTGTAGATTGTAGAGCTAATAGCAGGAACATAAAAAAATTTGAAAGTCATGCACAAAATGGTTATCCAATAAGTCCTAGTGAAACATAGAGAAGAAAATACATAAGGTTTGAATCATTGAGAATTGAAGTGGAATGCTAAAAATGCATCAACTTTGGACACATGGCCAAGGATTTTAGAATGACAGTCCCTCCTAGAGAATTACGCCAGAATAAAAATAGTCACAGACAAGAACCTCATTAGAGAATATGTAAAAGAAAGCATGATCAGTTTAATAATGAAGAATGCACACTTGCTCTACAATATAAACACAAGAAACATGGTTGGTATGTTGATAATAGATGTTCAAAGAACATGACAGGTGATGAAGACAAGTTTCTTACATTAAGAAAGAAAAGAGATGGACCAATCTCCTTTGAAAATGATGACTCAACTATAATTACTGGAAAGGGCACAATCAGAATTGGAAACAAGAATACCAAGGAAGAAAATGTTCTACTAGTGGAATATATGAAACATAATATTATAATTTTAAGTCAAATGTGTGACCAAGGTCATAAACTTACATTTGATTCACAAAAGTGCGAGATAAGAAAAGAAGGATCAAGAAAATTGATTGAAACAACTACAAGAACTTCAAGAAACATATATGCATTAAGTGAAATTGGAAATGAAAAGTGTTGTCTAGGAAAGGAAGATGAAGTTTGGCCATGGAAAAAATAATGGGTCACATAAAATTCGATAACCTCATCAAAGTCAACAAAAAGGAAGAATTCAGATAATTGCCCCAGATCACGAAGCCAACCAACACATTATGCAAACATTGTCAATGAGAAAAGAAAACAAAGACCAGGTTTAAATCAAAGGAATACTCAATGACAAGACCACTGGAAATTTTGCATATTGATCTAGTTGGACCAACTAGAAAAAAGGGTTTAAAAGGTGAGAAATACTTTATGTTATTGGTTGATGATTATACAAGAATGACTACAATTTTGTTTTGCAGGAATAAATTAGAAGCATTTGAAAACCTCAAGGTATACAAGGAAATGGTTGAAAATGAAATGGATTCAAAAATCAAATGTTTGAGATATGATAATGGAGTATAGCTTACTTCAAAGGAATTTATGGATTTTTGCAGCAAACATGGAATAAAAAGGCAATTATCTGTTTCTAGGACACCTCAATAGAATGGGGTTGTTGAAAGAAAGAACATGATAGTACATGAAATGGCTCAAACAATATTAATGGATTCCAAGTTGATAGATGTTTTTTGGACACATGCGGTACATACATTGATTCACATTTGAAACATAGTAATTCTCAAGAACAACAATGAAAAAACTCCCTATGAGTTATGGAAAGGAAGACCAACAAATGTGAAGCACTTTAGAGTGTTTGGAACCAAATGCTACATCAAAAGAGAACATGGAAAAACATGAAAGTTTGACTCTCGTGTGGACAAAGGTGTACTTGTTGGTTAATCAAGTACACATAAAGCATACAAGTGTTACAATCTAAGGCTCAACAAATTTGTGGAAAGAATCAATGAAATAAGTGGATGAAAATTAAAGGAAGAAGAAAAGGAATCAATGGAACAGTTTTACAAAGAAGAATCAAAGGATGAAGAAGATGTAGAAGGGGAATATGAAGAAGATCGGATAGAAGTAGAAGAGAAAGTTAAAAAAATACCTCCAAAGACACCTAGAAAATGAGTACAGAAGAATCATCCTTCAGATCATATTATTGCAAACAAATATGCAGGAATTGAGACTAGAAGAAAAATTTGTTAACCAGAAAAACTACACCTAGCACTCTTATCTTCGATTGAACCAAATAATTTTGAAGAAGCCAACAAGGATGAATTTTGGAAAAAGGCCATGAATGAAGAGTTGGATCAAATAGAAAAGAATGAAACTTGGGAATTGGTTCCAAGACCAAGGTACACGAATGTGATTGGCACAACGTGGGTCTTAAGAAATAAATTGAATGAAGATGGACATGTTACTAGGAACAAATATAGATTGGTATGTAAAGGATACACATATGTTGAAGGTATGGACTTTGAAGAGATGTTTTCCCCAGTTTCCAGAATGGAAGCAATCTGATTGATATTATCTTATGCATGCTCCAAGAATATTAAAGTGTATCCGATGGACGTGAAATCAACATTTTTGAATGAGGAACTTGAAGAATAAGTCTGCATTGAGAAACGAGAAGGATTTCAACTGTCAGAGAATGAAGATTACATGAGAAGGTTGAAGAAGGCCTTGTATGGTCTAAAACATTCTCCCAAATCATGGTACTCTAGACTGGATAGATATCTACAACAAGAAGGGTTAAAAAAAGGAAATGCAGACAACAACCTCTATATCAAGGTAACTCAAGATAATATTTTATTAATTGGCATTTATATTGATGATAATATTTTGGAAGTGATGATTATAGGTTAAGCTATAAATTTGCAAAGGATATGCAAAATGAATTTGAAATGTCATTACTTGGAGAACTATCCTTATTTTTAGGTCTTCATATATGTCAAAGAAACCAATGAATTTTTATTTCTCAAACTAAGTATATCAGAGAAATGCTAAAGAGGTTCAAAATAGAACATTGCAAACCAATTAACACTCCTATACAAACCAGTTGCAAGTTGAGCAAATATGATGATTCAAAGTCTACTGATCATAGGAAATACATGTCAATGATTGGCATCTTACTTTATGTGACAACATCTAGACTAGATGTAATGTGGGAAGTTGGACAAGTGGCATGATTTCAAGCAGCGCCAAAGGAATCACATGTTCTAGCAGTGAAGAGGATTTTCATATATATCAAGGGAACAAAAGATTTTGGATTATGGTATCCAAAAGGAAAGTATCTGATGAATGAGATTGTTGTGGGTGGGATTTTCAGTTTTCATCGGAAAAGCCACAGTATAGTCATTAGATTGTCGATGTTTCGGATCCAGATCAGGAAAGTATCTATCACTTACTACCTACACAGATGCAGATTGGGAAGGTTGTATTGATGAGTGACGAAGCATCATTGGAGAGACATTCAACTTGGGTGAGTTTGTGGTATCTTAGCTAAGAAAGAAATAGTCATCAATATCATTGTCTACAACCGAAGAAGAGTATATTGCAGCAACAACATGTTGTACACATGTTCTATGGATGAAACAAAATTTGAAATATATACAAGTTGAGTATGATGAACCCATTCATATATATTTTGATAATATAAGCACTATCAGTATCTCAAAGAATCCAGTGATGCACTCCAAGACGAAGCACATTCCAATAAAGTACCACTTTCTATGGGAATGTGTTGTAGAGAAGAACATCCAAGTTGAATATGTGGGAACAAAGGAACATGTTGCATATATATTCCACAAAACTGCTTCCAAGGGAAGCCTTTGAGTATCTTCACCTGAGACTCAGAGTAATTTCTACTCCAAAATGAATGCTTTTGAATGCTTATCTTATATATATTATATTTACATGAGGAAGAACCATACATAGGATAGTTCAGGTTAGGGGAGCAAGTTCAGGAAGAGTTCAGACAGGGGGTGTATCCCCAAGCATTGTTCAGTTATGAGGAGCATCCTTGGATGGGAAATTACCTTTTCCATTGATGAAAAAGGGGGAGAGATTCATCGGATGTAGGATAGAGTGTTATATGCTTGGAGAGGGTGCAAAGAGGCATGCTTCCTAGGGGAGTAATGATCACAGGGGAAGCATAAAACATATGAATTTAGTATTGCATCAGAGTGTTTCCATCAATTCCAAAGGGGGAGATTGTTGATTTATTGGATTGGTTGTCATTGATGTCAACCCTTGAAGAAAGTTCGATATAAATTCTGATATCCCCAATAGTATGGATACGTGACTTCAATTCAATTGATGTATAATGGTATGGAGTTTAATATATTTGCAGGTAATACTATTCTATATGGATAGTACATGTCATGCCATTTATGGTGATATGTGGAATGCCACATAATCCTCACGGTTAGAGAGTTATGGCCTTGTGAAGTTGGAGAACCCTCATGAGTTATCTAGAAGTCAAAGAAGTCAAAATTATTCTAGAAGCTCCTAGAAGAAGTTGACTAGTCCAGTGAGTGAAACTAGGAGTTAATCATGGGTTAATTTGTTGCAATAAGAAAATAATTAAAAATAAATTAGTTGCAACTAGAAATGGAGAATTTACTATTTGTAGAAAAGTGGGTTAGAAGTGGGTCAGCCCTAAAATAAGGAAATTGGGTTAAGTTGATTAGAAGGTAACCCCTTAAGGAAGCTACATGGAAGTATAAATAAGAGAGAAAGGCTCTCCTATTAGAACCTATTGAGCACATTGAATATATATTATTGTGTAAGGTTTATTGTAGGTACTCATTGATATATATGAAGTTGCACAAGTATGAGGTAACACAAAGGGTTGACAGATAAAGTTTTAGAATTACAGAAAATACTAAAAAAAACTTAGATTTTTAGGTGTACATAGGCTGTAGTCTGAAAGAAATCTCCCAGGAAGGTATACAATGATCAAGTACATCAAATCTATCTACTGGTTCAAAAGGTATGTATTATTTCGATGAGCAGTTGGATTTTGTTGTCTACATGAGAAATGGTTATGGGGGTTTGAGGATTTTCCCTACAGAGATTAGTGGTTGCATGAGACTTTCAGTATAATTTAGATCTATAGAAATATAATGTTGGTATAATAAATATTTATCATTGATACATCTTGTTAGTGTTGAGACACATCTTTTATTTCTTGGCATATGGTTAAGAGTCTTTTTGGTACATGGTTGAGATGTTGTATTTGTGAAGTGGTTGATGCATTGAGAGGCTAAATATCGGAAATGGTTTGATGTCTATCTCATGTGAGGGTTATTATACATGTTCATGATTACACACACTTGTATGGAACATGACTAGAGAGATATATATGCTTTGGGTAAAGGATATGTATGAGTATGTATGCACAATGCACAATTATCGTATGGACACAGTGACATGTTGCAGGTTGATGTGACAGTGGCTACAGAGGTTCAAAATTTTTCAAAAGAGAGAAAACCCTAGTTTTCATAAGGCATATGTAGGATGAAAAATAGATAGGTCACATACACACACGAGTTGAAGTATAGATAGGGCACATACATACACATGCTACAGAACATACAAGTCATGTATTTGTTGTTTTTGGTTGGTACATGCTCCATTCAACTACAAGTTGATTACAGGGTAGTGGTATAGGTTGGCTATAGCTCAGTGGTATAGGTTGTTACAGGTTTATAGTGGTATATCTCACATTGACAATGTGATAATGGTTTCTTCATTTTACAAATACATTTTAGGATGGTAGGATGGGCTAAGGAAATGTGGTTGTAGCCACCTTCCAACTGTATTCAGAGAACATACATGATTGTAGCCTCCTTCTGTTTGTATCTAGATAATTGGGGAGTTGTAGCTTCCCTCAGGTTGTATCCTGAAAAATATAGGGGGTCGAATCCTCCTTCCACTTGTAGCTAGAAAAAAAAGGAAGTTGGTGCTTCCAATGAATGTAATTCTTAAAGACATATAAGAAAAAATATTCCTTGGTTTTCTCCCACATTGGGTTTCCACGTAAAAATACTGGTGTATTGTGTATGTGTATGATTGTACATTTGTTCATGGTTTATTTAATCTGCACTTATTGGACGATAATTCTATATTGATCATAAAGATAAATAAAACTTGAATATTGTGGTTAAAAGGATTAAAAATCTCTATTATTGATTCACTCCCCTCTCAGTAATCCAACATGGGATTGGACTTTGACTCCTGGGGTTGTACCTGGTAGTTTTGGAGGGCGTTTAGGTCATCCTTTCAAGATTCCTGGTGTACATGAGTACAGATCTAGATGTATGCTTGAGTAGATGAAGTCTTGAGCCTTATGACTCTAGAGATACCAATAGGCTTTAATCCTAGTTCTGAAATTTAGAAAGAAAAGTTAGAGAGTACTCACACTTCCTCGGTGTTGTGATGTGGAATTTCAATGTCTGCTATACTCACTTGGGTGGATTTGTACTAGTCCAATAGAGAGTGTTGTGGAATATACGAGAGATAACAGAGGGTGTTGCAGAAGATACAAGAGATAACATAGGGCATTGTGGAGGATTTGGTGACCTAAAAAAATCTATAAGCACATAATCAATGTTAACTTCGGGGATAAGTTCCTTGAAGGAAGGAAGTATGTCATACCCCATATTATTATTATTTAAATAAATAATAATAATAATAATAATAATAATAATAATAATAGTCCCCATATTATCATTATTCAAATAAATGATAATAATAAGAAAGTACAATAATTATCCTAAAGGGACCATCCTCGTATTATTATTATTTAAATAAATAAATAATACTAAGAATAAAGTAAAATAATTATCTTAAAGGGATCATCCCGATATTATTATTAAATAAATAGATAAACAATTATAATAAGGAAGTATAATAATTATCCAAAAGGGATCATAATAAGTACTTAAATAAATATTTGGGGTAATAAAAGAAAATGGAAAAATAAGTAATGGTAACTTATGGAAGAAAAACCATAAAATATAATAAATAATTACAAGTGGATCCTAGTGATCAAGTTCTTTATCATGGATGGATTCTATATAAGGAGGGGGAATAAGGATAAAATGATATCTCATTTTTCTTGGGCAATCTAAAGACAAGGATAAGAATAATTTTCATAGTAGTGGATTCAAGGCTTGAGGGCTCTCAGTCGTGATGATTGAGGGATCGGTTGGGAGGAGAGTTGTCCCCCAAAATTTGCTGCAGTAGCTTGCACGATGAAGGATTACTCACCAACTATCAAGTAAGTTACTCACCACATACTCATAATTTATGAAATATTGAATCATGTATCTCTACTTTTATCAGTTAGTGGTTGTAGGTTGTGGTGTTTATCTATGTAATTAGATTTATTAAAATTTGGATTCTGACAGTTAAAAATCATTTTCCTTTTTTGATTTGCATCAAATCGTGAGTTATTTTTGAAATGAAAAGTTGTAGTTGTGCATCCATAATTGAAAAAGGAAAAGATTGCATTGTTCATGTTAATTTGTTTACATTGAAGAATAAACTACATTTGATAAATTGACAATGTTCTTATAAGTTTTTCTTTGCAGGAGTCTCTAAAACATCATTGGTTTCACCACCACTTCCTGAGTAAATAAAAACACTTGAAATGAACAACCACTTAAAATTTACTAGACTAATTTCTTTTCTAGGACACCAACAAGTCTAGGTGTAGGGCCTTGGGATAGGTTGGAGAGTTAAATCTCCAAGGGCACTCAAATTCAAACATATATATTTGTCTAGTGAGTGATTTAAATTCAATGTCACATAGGTGTTGTTGGGGAAGATCCTCTAACACATAAGTTAATATCTAGGTCACGTGAGGGTAAGTGGAATATATATCTCCTCTCTCACTTGTCTAAGCATATATGGATTTCTGTGTATTTGGGAGTTTCCTGAATACCACCTAGCCCCCTGAGGTGCTATTACTTTTGGGAGATTTAGGATTAGCTACCTTTCCCATACATTTGGTTTCGACCGACGATGGTTCCCCTTGGGATATGATTGTGAATTGGTGACATATTTTCCATTCCTAGTTTCCACATAGGTGACTACAAGGGGAAATATCATGGTACCTGATACATATGATATATCATTGTTTGAGATCCTTTGGAGGGTGTTACTCTTCATAAGGAAACTTTCATTATAGGAGAAATTTACGTGTAGGTTATCATAACTATTTCTCATTCATTCGTTGATCAGTCTCATGACTTAATCAACTCGTATCCATCTCTGAAAGGTGGCTTTTCAACTTTTCATTATTTTGGACTCATGACCTAATCCACCCAGGATAGGGATTTGGAAAAGTAGTTTGTGTGAGTTGTTTCTCTCAGGACATTTTTTAGTTGTGTTCTCTATTTGTTTATTCATCCTTAGGGATTCTATTTATCACTACTTTGAATTTTTGATTTAAAGTTGCATGCCAACTACTCTGCCAATCAAGAAGGATCCAAGGTATTTTTCGTGAAAGAGTGGAGCCACCTCCTCAAAGGCATCTACTAGACGAGGTTGGTTTATCAGAGCCACTAGAGCTAGACTCTATAGAATTGAACATTTATGCAGGAGGAGTTATTAGATAAATTTTAACCCTCCCCTCACTAGACTTGATGACCCTGTCCTCATGCAAATTATGACTTCTCCTACTTCGGATTACATTACCAACCCATATTTGTAGTTTTCCAATATATATAAAACTGCTAATTTTTCAGGGTCAGGGGACACCCATATGCCCACATCATCCAGAGTTAGAGGAATAATTTCTCCTCCTCATTCAAATACCTGAAAAGCTAGCACCACCTAAGATATGAAAGGGGCATCAAATGGTAGCTCAATACCTTTACTAATTGGGCCCACTCAAACCATGAGTTCTAAACCATCGACATCCTATATTTATGGTGATTTTTATTTTGGAATTACAAATATGGGCATACCAAATGTTACTTTTAGTTTCACCCCAATATTCTCAAACCCTAGTTTTACTACGGGGAGTTCTTCAACTCCCTTGAAAGGTTTTCCATGGGGAAGAGGGAACATCCCTCCATCTAACCCCTCTATATAAAGTGGGACTTTTCCATCTTCCAGAACTTTCTCTGGGGATAATCCTTTCTTAGAATGGGATAGTCAAATGGGTGGAAGTTTTCAATCTTTCGACATTATGATAGACTCTAACCCTTTTTTGTTATTTGGAAATTTGAGAAGTATCTCTTTCCCCTCTTCCCATATGTTAACTGGGGGAAAATCCTTCCATATTTCATGGAACCCCATGAAAATATCCTTTTATTCGCAAGGGATGTCGGTAGGGGAAAATACTTTCCAACCTTTTGGAAACCTGATGAGAAAATGTTTTCCTCATTATGGCCAGGACCTAAAATTTTCTATTAGAACCCTGACAAGCCTGCAAACTCTACCTGGAAACCTGGTTCTAGTAAAAATCCAAGATATTCTTTACTGAGTTCTAACTAGCCATGGGGTTATAACCCTGGAAGTTGAAATTCTATGTCACAACCATGACTTCATTTTATAGTAATGTTAAACTTTCAAGAATTTTCTAATCTCACAAATGATCCAATGTGTCATAACCCAAATTGGCCTCCAGTTTGACCAAAATCCCATCCGACATTTCAAAGTTTGAGGGGAATGTTAGAAAAGATCCTGGACATTATGTGATGATATTCCATTTATGGTGTTCATAAAACTCACCGATGGATGATTCCATCAGGTTGAGACTATTCCAATGCTCCCTCACCAAGGTAGCTGCAAAATGGTATATCGAGATACACAAAGCATCTTTTCACAATTTTCATGCTTTAGCTACAATTTTCCTAAACTATTTTCAACTTCCTATCTAGTATGATGCTGACATTGACCTCTTGTATACTTTTGGGAAATATCATACTACTCATATCTCCAACCACATCTAAGAATGATAGAGAAGGAAAAGAATGATTAAGGCTTAGATTCAATTTGAGTTTCTTTTGGAATGCTTCTTGAAGTCTTTGTTTCCCTATATATCCAAAGATGTCTCTCTTTCGAGAGTGAAAATTGCAGAGGAATATATATTCAGAGCCTAGAAATTAGATACGATCTATTCTTTATCTGGGGTTCTATATGAAATATTTCCCAACACATTGCAACCTAGTATTAATTCTCAGAGACCCAATATTAAACCACATGTTGATGACGTTGTTGGTTTTGTAAGTAATTCTAGAAATTAGATACGATCTATTCTTTATCTGGGGTTCTATATGAAATATTTCCCAACACATTGCAACCTAGTATTAATTCTCAGAGACCCAATATTAAACCACATGTTGATGACGTTGTTGGTTTTGTAAGTAATTCTACTGCATATGTAGTTTCAAACAATATGAAATAGATGAATACTCATCCACCTATGGATGGTCAAGCTCATTCTTCGACCTCTCCCCCTCTCCAAACATATGATGTACATGCTGTGAAATTGAAAAATATAAAAGGTATCTAATAAATTGGAGGAAAGAGGAAAAACAAGGGTATTAAGAAGGGAGGTGGGGGAAATAATAATGTGAATAAACTTGATAATAATGTTGGTGAGGAAAATAAAGAGAAAAATAAAGTTAAGTTTCCTTGTAATTTATGGAAGGAATATATTTTAACTCACCAATTCCCCAAAATTGAAGAATCCCAATGTTTTTTGGTGTAGTAATAGCGTTCTATGGTAACCGACACTTTCCCTCAAGGAAACACATGCCTATGTTCACTTCAAGTAACATTGGAAATCCACAAGGGGGAAATCAGGAAGCAGCCTTACATGATCATAGTTCATTGAATGTTTATATGTTGGAATTGAATTTCACCATTCGACCAAGGATTTTATTTATGAGAGCATCAAGTCCACCTCAAAGGAAAATGAATCCATTGAATTGAAAAACCCTCTCCACATACAGAAAACCATGGGAGATGAAATTCGATGCATACCCAAGGGTGTTTTCAAGCAGTCATCGCACAAATCGAATGATCGAGTTTCCCAAAACTACTTGATTATAGAATATTTGGCCCATGCACCATGTGCTATATGAGATTTGGAACTGCTTCAGAGTTTTCTATCACAACATAGTGCATTGCTCTCAGTTATCAGGGCTATTGATTCCTCTTGTTCTCAAGTGATAGTTTTTGACACTTATAATGCGAAGCCTTTCCTTCCTTATCACATCACATTCAAATACAAGTAGTGTATAACATGGAAATCATATTCAGAATGGTCGTGGATGAGGGTGCTTCAAGGTGTGTCACATATTTGTCTTATTGGAAAGCCATTGGATCACCCAAGCTTTCTCCATCTCAAGCCTTATTAAAAAAATTTGACAAATGATATTTTAGGATGCGTGGGATTATCTCCTCCTTTCCTATCTAGTTAGGGGGGGAAATCGTTTCCATAGAATTGAAAGTAGTCGATGTGACGCTCGATTACAAACTTTTATTGGGATGTAGCTGGACTTTCATTATGACAACTATAGTTTCCTTGGTTTTCTGAGTGCTTTGTTTCCCTCATGAAGGAAATATTGTGCCAATCAATTAGATTTCATATGCTCATACTAACCCAACTACATTGATGGGATCTACTTTCATGTTAATCGAAAACTCTCAGAAGGCCACTGAGAGCATAGGTGTTGGAATGTATTCGTCCTAGATGGGAACCTTTAATTTTTTAGCACCTATTTCTTACATTTCGTTCCTTCTTTCTCTAGCGAATCAGTCTCTTTGGCTCCTTCGACCGAATTTTTTTATTTCCAAATAACACACTTTGAGGATCCATGGATATTACCCTCTCCTTCTACTTCGGTGGAAGGAATTGATAATGCAGGAATGACCATGCCTTTTCCTATATTAAATATTGATTATCAAGTTATTCAATGTGCCATTGTATAAAATGATCTAGCTCCTCCCTAAATAGAAGAGTTATATAATATTATTGTGTTTGTATGGGCCTCCAACTCTTCTCACTCTTTGGATTGATTGGATACAATTTTTCCATCCAACAAAGCTATCATAGAGGAAATGAACAGACCTAAATGACCTTGGGAGGATATGCACCATAGGTCCTAATTCCTCTTAGAACTTAGTAGGGTTGATAATGGAGAGTTTAGATTGACCATGCATGGAGATAAAGATTGATCTATGAACCCATTGGAAACACATGCTATGTATGATGAGGGTAACATGGAAAATATTTCAGAAACTATACTGATTAATATCTCTAGGAATCCTGAAGTTGTGGAAAATGTGTTTATTAGATAAGACTATTCTCCTAATGAAGTCCACACTTATACCGATATTTTTAAGGAATTGCATGATGTATTCTTCTAGACATATTAAGAAATGCCAAGTATAGACCCTCATATCATCAAACATCAGATCAAAACCTATGAGAATGAGAAGTTGGTTCGACAAAATATAAGATCGATTAATCAGAGGAAAGACATAGTGATAAAGGTTGAGGTGGAGAAACTCCTTAAGGAGGGTTTCATTTTCCTTATTCCCCTTACAAAATGGGTATCCAACCCCATTCATGTGGATAAAAAGAAGGGAACTATCTAAGTTTTCATGGATTTTAGAGATTTGAATAAATATTGCTCGAAAGACAATTTCCCCACACCTTTCATTGATCATATTATCAACGAGTGTGTCAAAAGAGAGATATTTTCATTTATGCATGGATTCCTAGGCTATAATAAAATCCAATTCCATTTCGAGGACCAACATAAGACGATATTTATTTGTCCTTGGGGTACATTTTCATATAGGAAAATTCATTTTGGTCTTAAAAGTAATGGAGCTAGTTTCCAACAAGCCATGCATTTTTCTTATCATGACTTCAAACGCATTGTTGAAAAATACCTCAATAACCTAGCCACTTTCTCTCGTAAGAGAGTGGATCATCCCACAAACCTTCGTCTTATGTTTGAGAGATGGTGTTATTATGGGATTCATTTGAATCCCCATAAACACTTTTTTTGTGTCATTTCAAGGAATCTTCTTGGTTTCATAGTGTCCAATAAAGGGATCATGGTCAATCCTCTTAAGGTTGAGGCAATAGTTCATTTCCCTCCCCCACATAATATTTGTTAACTTCATAGTATCCAAGGAAAAACTAACTTTCTATGATGTTTTATAGAGAACCGTGTTGAGATCACCAAGGGATTCATGCACTTTCTGAAGAAGGGGGTCCCATTTGTTTGGGATGATTTTGTACAATGCTCTTTTGATGTGTTGAAGAAGGCACTCATGTATTCTCCCCTACTTACTCCTCCATACCGTAGTAGATATTTCTTGTTGTATCTCACAACATTGGAATCAACTGTTGGTATGGTTCTTATTCAAGAGGATGATATGCTTCAAGAGCATGTCATCTATTATCTTATTTGAGGCTTGATAGGTCCTGAAATCAATTTTTTGGATGTGGAAAAATTGACCTTGGTTGATGTTCACACCGTATAGAGACTTCAGCATTACATTTTACTCCGACAAACCAATGTGATAGTTTATGCGAATCCATTTCAATTTGTCTTGACCTAATGAATTTTGGGGGGGAAATATAACAAATGGATTATTATATAGTAGAAAGTTGACCTAGACTTTATGTCAACTAAGTCCAATAAATATTTGGCTTTTTGCTGAACTAATGTTAGAGTTTCCTCAAGAATATGAGGATGCTATTGTGACTGACTCATTTTTGGATGAGCATATATTCCAGTGATCCTTGGTGTTGACCCAAAGTTTAATTTTTCCTATCTTTGGAAGTTAAAGCTTCACCTTTTCCTAAGTCATGGAGCCACCCTTAGTCCAAAAAGGGGAAATCTGAGCCTTTCGTTCCTTTTCGGGTTTTCGAGATTCAATTTTTCTCGAAGTATAATCTTCAACCATATTATTTTCCCAGTGCCAAAATCCTGAAAATGCTTAGCTTATTAATTTTTTTTTTAAAAGGGGAAATAAATAAAGGTCACCTTTTCCGTCACTTTCCAAAAAGTGCTCTTTAAACCTGAAATTAATTAAGTTCCTAAACATGATTATCATTCCCTTAATCTTTCGTGACTCAGGTTTTTCCTTCTAATGAAATGCTTTCAAACTCTCAACAGTCAAACTCTTGATCCTCACTTTTCTGAAAAAATTAAAAGGATAATTAATTATTGATTTCTTTTAATTAAATCCCTAATACGTGTCTTAGTGCCTCACTAATCTCATCGTGATTTCGTGACCCGAGGATTGCTTGTGACTTATCCCTTGACAACAGGATCCCCAAAGTCCTGAAACATGAAATCACATTTTCTCTAAACAGGTTTTATGTTTCAAGTTAATTCATTTTTAAAACAAGATTATAAATAATTAAACCACCTTTCACATTTAGGGAATTGAAGAAAGTGGTGATTTTTGAAACTTCAATTTCGAAATCGACGATATACGACGACATTAATAATGGATAAATGAAGATATTTTTTGACATGAAAGCATATCTCTAGGCATATCTTTCCATTAAAAAGCATTAATTTTTCATTGTCTGTGTTTGTACACTCGCTTTAACACAAAATTGAAGGTTAATAAAGTCTTATTTTTGAACTTCATAGCTATCCTTTACATCTGCTACATGTCACATTTACCTAGTTTTATATGCACTTTCTCTATAAACATGTTTCTAATCTAGTACAGGTATCATGGTGCCTAAGAAGGAACCCAAGAAAAGAGAAGATATTGCAGAAGGCTCGAGTCCAAACAGAGATGTTATATCTGATACAACACCACATGCCATCGATTCCATAAAATCCCGGAGACAGATTTTCGAGACTCTGGATTATGAAATTAAAAATTTCCCTCATGATGTCGACAACAAGATTCATGATATAGTGGAGTTCGAGCTCCACAAAATAGCTACATGGCCACGACTTATGGCTTATAATGACATGATCAGTTGGGCCTTAGAGTGAACTAACAAACAAATGAAGAGCATTCTGGAGAGTCGAGGGATTGTCATTGGCTCTTTCAGACTGAAACATGTACAAGTAATGTATAAATTATCCCCCAGTCTCAAGTATGTTTATAATCAAGAATTTGTGAGTAATTTTCAAAGAAAAGAATGTTTGGAGGCAGACCAAACCTATCCTGACATAATCAAAGATTGGTGGAGAAACGAGGGAACATTCAGGGCTGACACCCATGCTATTTACGCCACAACCTCGTTGAATGATTATATGATTTATGTGGCAACGATGTTGTGTAGACTTTTCGGTAAGAAAAGTCCCACCCATTTCCTTGCAGAGTGGGCACCTCTTTTGCACAAGGCAACAAAAGGTTACAACTTCAATTGGGATAAGATTTTATTTGATAACATGGCAAAGGAGGTCATGGACTATCGGACTGGAAGATCAAAAGGCCAACCAGTATCCTTTTATATGTCGGCATACATCATGGATTCTATATGCTTCTCGACTCCTTTCCCTTTGATGAATTGGAGTTAGAATCCTACTTACCTGGAGCCAATTCATGAATATCATTCTAAACTTTGGGAAGAAAACACCAAGGATTCATTCTATGAAATTTGTCATTTCGTGGTGATACCACTACATTAGATGCTATATAGTTGTGCACCTCCTTGCATCTCAGAGTCCATCACAGGAAACCTCAGGGCAATTGTTGATTGGTTCATAGAGGATAATTTTTCATACATTATAGTTTTTAGGTGTTCAATCCCCCCACACGCCCTACTGAAATTCCTCCTTGACAGAATGGTGTGTAGGGAGGTGGCTCATAAAATATTAGTAGGTGGAATTTGAATAGAACTAAAAGCGGCTCAAAAGAAATTTTGGCCAGTTTTTCCCATTTAGATTGGGAAATTTTCATTGCTCAAGTTAGGTCATTCCAAAGTTGAAGTGAAAATGCTAGAGGAGGTTAAATTGGTAAACCTAGAGCATAAGAAGCACGATCCTTACCAGTTGGTGGGAAAACACATGGCCCACTGTAATATGAAGGCTTATGAACATGAGAAGTCCCCTTGTGACGACTTGTTCAAAGGGGACTAAGACCTATGAGGAGGTGTTAGAAAGAGTATAGACACTGTCGTCTGACTTACAAGCTAGTTTTCAGACCTTCCAGAAACACAGATGGAGAAGACTTCCCAAAGTGTTGCAAGGTGAAGCAATTACCCCTCCTCTGGAACAAGAAGATACTCCTCCAGGTTTCGGACAAGAAACAGAAGATAAAGTCAATCCTGAAAATTTTCCTTAGGAGACTGAAGGATCTTCACAAAATGAAGAGGCCTTACAAATAGAAAATCCAGAGACGGAAGAAGAGAGGAGGTCTAGGACACCTCCCGAGTCCAGTAAGTCTACTCCTCCTTCATCACCTGTTGTTGATATCATTATACCTGAGGCTATGGGAGAAAAAAGGTCTACAGAGATAGGAAGTCCCATAACTTCCTTAACTCCTTTATAGTCCACATTTGGACTCCCACACATGGGAGATATATATGTTGGTGACCTCACCCCTATTTCCAGAGATGAAATCCCTCCTTCCAATTATATTTTTAGCAAGAAGAGGAAGGCTATTGTAAAGCAAGAAATGCATATGAGAGAAGGGGGTATGGTGAATAATCATAGGGTCTTGATAAATGGAAAAAAAATGGAGGAGGAGGATTTCACTACAGAGGTAGCAGGCTCCATGGGATCCATGGCGACAACAAACATTTTTATTGTGGAGAGCATGAGAACAAGGATAAAGAAGAGTAACCACATGATAGCTCGATTGCAGGATCAGTTGAAGAATGCTAAGAAAAACATTAAAGAAGAGGTAGATAAAAGTCCAAAATAGGCCAGAGGTGTTGAAAGGCAAGAAATCCAGTCACTCAAAGCTATCCTGGATGAAATGAACAAGAGGATACGAGTAAGCCAGGTATAGGTCACTCAACAGAGTGAGCTTGTTAAACAATTACAAGCTAAATTGAGTTTGATAGAAGGCCGAGTCATAGACTTGAAGGCTTTTCAAGCCCTCTCGTTAGAATCCCATACAAAGATAGAATCTAAACAACAACAATCAATCCCCAAAATAGAGATCATCCAACATTATTTTCAAGAGGTAAACAGATATCTTGATAACATTATTTTACTAGAAAAATAGGCTAAAAAAAAAAGGAATAATTTTCAGAAGGCAATTGCATGTTCATGGAATAGGGAGATGATGAAAGATTTAAAACTTTCTATCACAAAACAGATAAGAGGAGACATTATGCTCAAAGCATGGGAAAAAAAAATAGTTGAAAACAAGAAGATAGTCAAAGAAATCAAAGATGACTATGAGGGAATATTTGATTCTTTGGATATGAAAGCATTAGAATTGGAAAGAAATGACTTCTATGGACTACTAGGGCAGATAAACATTGTGAAACAATAGTTGTACTACAAAGAGAGTTTACAGGAGGTTCAAGCAGAAATTTCACAGTTGAGCAAAATCAATATGAATCAGATAGATAGATGGCTGATACAACCTAATTTAAATATGCAAGTGATTATATCTATCGATAAAGGTTTTGACGACCAGTTTCCAAAAACACAAAGAAAGTTTTATCTATTTGAAACTAAATATCTCCCGACACCACCCAAAATTTTTGTTCATTTTTTAGAGAAGTGTGTTGAATGTATAGCTTCAAAATAGGGAGAGACTTCAACTAAGCAGTGAAGTGTCGTTCGAAGTCTTATACTTTTGAAATGATAGACCAATGAAATGTTAATCATGCAACGGTTAAGGTTGCATTTTTGTAACTATTTTTCCTTCTTTTTTCCCTAAAAAATAGGAGATCGCTAACGATCAAGTAGCGATGATTTCAGATAAATAAAATGAGAGAAGACTGACAATGGTATTTTTGATCTCTCTAAAAAAAATCATTTTTGACGAAGTAATTTTGAAGAGACTCTAATTTAATAGAAATGCAGATTGAAGATTCCAGATCTTGTCACCTTTGAGTTATGTGTTTCCTTGTCATCTCATCTTTCTTTCATATGTTTAATTGATGAATGCTTGGCTACAATTTAGTAAAACCTCTACTATGGAAATTATTATTCTTGTTATTTAAATCATTTACAGTTTTTTCTCTGTATCTGTTATCAATAGATACAAGACCTGTAGATATTTAGATTTCAACATCATATGCTTCATTAATACTTTTCTCATTTCGTAGTTTTTTGTTACTATGTGAGATTCCTCTGAAATTGATGCCTCACTTTGCTAATAGATTTATGTTTTTCTTCATATCATACATGTTTCTTTTCTTTAAAATTTGACTCAGATACAAGAAAAGGCCTACAATTTAGTCATCCTATTTATTTGGGTGTTGACATCATTCTCGTTATAATGTGGAATAGAGATAACAAGCCTAAAAAGAAAACACAAGAACTTTTTCTTCTTTACTTTTACCCTTCATGATAGTACCAGTTGCAAGGCAACCTCACATCGAACCCAACCTTTCAGATCAAACTAGCATCGCTCTAAATTTATTTAATGCTATCTTACAAACAACAAATAACTGGTTTGAGTTAGAACGTTCGTGGGCGAAAATTGAGAGAGATATAAGTATGCAGGAAAACTGGGAATTTCGATAGAGAGAGTTGAGAAACCAACTATAAACTTCATATTTTTATCATATCTTTTCTTATCGTCAGATCCCTCTGTATTTTTAGATGCCTGGACAATATACTTTAGAGCCTTAAAGTATAAAATCAGGAACAACATCTTCTTGGCGCCGTTGCCGGGGAACAGAGTAATGAAGATTTTTCCCTGGGAAGAATGACATTGACACTTTCCTTCTTTGGTAGTGAACAAATTTTGGAAACCTTCTAAGGCTACCTTTATCTTTCACTTGGAGACTCCATTTTGTTTAAACTGGCTCTCAACAAGAAGAGCACCAGGAAGAATCTAGACGACGAGCAAATTTTGCCTTTTTCTGATCCATAAAAAATTCTAAAATCAAGAAGACACTTCCGACATTCTGTCTCATCAACAAATAAATATTATCAACCTAAATACACACAGACTGACTTTGAAGATCAACACGGTGAATCAAGTATTCCACCCCTTTACGGGGAGTACTCCGCTGATAAAGTTACATCCCCCAAATCGGATTTGGTTCTGCCTGTTTTTGAGATAGAAGCTTTCTCAGTCATTTCCCACACCAATAGAAAGTGAAGATCTGTCTCACTTCTTGTTGCGACAGATTGTCTCTCGCTTCTCGAATTTTGTTTTCCCACCTCTCAAAACTCAAACAATTATCCCATATATCTTGATTCAACTTCTATTGACTCTCCTATATTTTCACCCTGTGAATTTGAAGGAACTAGTCCACATTCCCCAAGATCCTTTTTCTCAAGTTTCATCCCCGTCGATAACCAACTTCTTGAAACCCTTCCTTATAACCCCCAAAATTTTACCACTAAATCCACAATGACCACAATTGGAGCAGATGGGGCGGGAGGTGTCGCCGCAGGTGGTCTGAGAGCAGGAGCAGGCGGCCAAGCACCACCTCTTCGGATATTCACAAAGGTTACTACGAGATATGCTCCTCTAGTTCTACTGGTCCCTCTCCATGATTTACTAGAAAATTACATGAAAAACCTCCCCAAGTTCATAGGAGAGGGTGATTTAACGATAGTCGAACAGATAAATTTTTTCGATCAATTCATGGACATTCTTGGATTGGAACATGAAGATGTTTACTCTAGACTCTTGGTTTAAACCTTTGAAGGAAAAGTATGAACCTAGTTTCGAGGCTTAGTGGCTGGATCTATACCATCATATGATGAACTTGAAAATGCTTTTATTCGATAATGGGGTGAGCAGAAAGACCATCTTTATTATCTAACCAAATTTGGAGCTCCTCAAAAGAAAAACTCTAAATCAATCCTTGAGTTCACCCAACGATTAAAAAAATTGTACAATAAGATCCCAGCCGAGGTCAAACCCTCACAACCTACGAAAAAAGTGACTTTCGCTGGGGCTTTCGACCTTGATTTTTCCCTATTACTAAGGGAGAGAAGATCAGTAGATCTCACCAAGATGCAAGATGATGCCTTGGAAATCAAATCTAACATGATGGCATCAGGAAAACTGAAATCCAAATTTGAGATTGGAAACAAATAAATAAGGAGGTACAGGGAGCAAGGAGGACCCTTTGGACCAGGAAGGTCCTCAGAAGATAAGATGGATGATATAGCTAGAATCATCAAAGAAATGTCAAATAAAATATCGAGAATGGAACTTGATCAAGCTAAAAATGAACATCACCTTAGAAAGGAATTCAGGAAGAACCCTAATCCTCAAAACCACCAAAAACAAATTAAGAACGAAGGTCAAATAATCCAAACCCATTTTAAAAGTGAAAAATTTATAGGAGGGAAAGACTTGGAGGATTTTGAGGAGTTAGAAGAGGATATAAACAATATTGGTGAAGACTGCTTACAACCTTATATAACAAGACGCGATTACGAAAAGTCTCTGACTTCAAATTATAGGACTGAGAGTAATGAGAACAACAGTGTCTCGGAAGATTCAACCTATCAGGGAATAATAGATGGTATAATGGATGATCTCCACCAGAAGTATAACCTAAGACCTAGAAACAGGGTTTCCTCAACTGCTCCAGTTAAAAAGATATTGCCGAGGGTTGAAAATGATGTATCGGTTTCGAAAAACATTGAAGAAAAGACTGAAGGGACTAAGACTGCTAACATACAGTCTATTAGAACAAAGACAACGGAAACACCACCCTTAAGAATGTAGAAACTAGACACCCCTGTTACTGAAACAAAGGCCCCTCAGCCAAAGAAAGTTGAAAAGAAAGGGCCTGAGGTTCAAAACATGGAAATCGAAAAAACCATTGGAAGTTTTAACCTATAAAATGAAATCAATAAGATCAAAATTCCTATTCCCCTTGTCGAATTGGCCAAAAACCCGATATAATGAAAACAAATTGCTAAAATGATTAGTTTTTCGGAAAATGAGAGTCAATCCGATGTTATAAACTTAGAGGATGAAAATCCTAATTTTTGGACCACACTTCGAAGGTGCCAGAGACATTGTAGCTTATTTCTACATCACTTTGACCATTTTCGATCTTCTGCTCCATAACTGCATGTTAGATTCTGGGGCCTCTCACAATGTGATTCCTAAAGCAATCATGGATAGACTCAGCCTTGAAATCACCAGGGCTTATGGAGATTTATATTCTTTCGATTCGAGGAAAGTCAAATGTATAGGTATGATAAAGGACTTAGTAGTAAACCTTGCATAGGTACATTCAAAAAGTGTTTTAATGGATGTAGTTGTTGCAGATATACCCCCAAAATATGGCATGCTCTTGTCCCAATCTTGGGGTGCCAAACTTGGAGGTTCCCTTCAAATTGATATGACGTACGCAACAATTCCATTTTTTAGGGGGCAATTCATGCAGCTGTACAGGGAAACCAGGTTAGCATTTATGATTAGTGATCCTCTCAGCCCAAATAATTATCCTGTATATATTGCTGATCAGGATTTAGGTAATTGTATATTATCTTTAGATGATGATGTAGATTCATGTATAGAAGAAAGTTGTAAAGGAAATAAAAAATAAAAAGAACAAATAGAACAGGATGTGTGTAACACTGGTGTTTGGAAAATGTTTTTTGACGGTGCCTCATTTTATCTTGGAGCTGGGGCTGGAGTAATTTTTGTGGCACCTGATGACCAATTCGTTATTCCTTTCTCTTATAGGCTTCAATGGAACATAGACCACACCAATAACATATGTGAGTACGAAGCTCTAGTGTTAGGGTTAGAGGCTGCTAGGAAAATGAAAATTAAAAACCTGGAAGTTTTTGGTGACGCAGAGTTGATCGTGAAACAAGTTAATCACCAGTACCAGGCCAAACATCCTGGGTTAAGGTCATATCGAAATTGTGTTTGGGACCTAATCGAATTTTTTTTCTCCTTTGTTAATATTTACTTCATCCCGAGACCAAAAAATCAATAGCTAGATGCTTTAGCCAAAGTAGCTTCGCCTTTCGTACCTCCCACTGCTTTCAAACTTAAATATCATATACAGATGAGACATAGACCTTCAATACCCAATAACATACAACATTGAAAAGTATTTGAGGACGATGAACAACTCCGATTTTTTTTAGAAACGATAGACGAGTTTGTCGAAACCCATGCCGACCAGGAGAACCAAAATGATCTTATTTGGATCATGTAGGAAGGGGAAGACCCCCAAGAGTTTCAGGATAAAATCACAAATCACCAAATGTTGGTTTTAAAAAATAATCAGATACCCAAGGGCCTGATTCCCTTAGAAAGGCCTTTTAGTCATGATGACATCCCTTTGAATACTACCTTACAGGCTCAGCTAGAAGAGGTCAACGATTGCAATATAGGTACCGAGGAGAGTCCCATATTGGTGAAAGTATCCATGTACCTGTCTCCCAAAATCAAGAGTAAATATGCCGAGTTGCTTAAAAAATACAAAAATGTTTTTTCCTGGACTTATGACGAGTTAAGAACTTATGATACGACTATCATGGAACATAAAATTCCACTAAAACCAGGCGTCAAACCTTTTAGATAGAAACTCAGGAAGATTAACCCTATCCTGTTACTGGTGATAGAAAAAGAAGTAAAAAAACTCTTGGATGCTAAAATCATTGTTCCACTGAGATACTTTGAGTGGGTAGCCAATTTGTTCCTAGTAAGAAAGAAAAACGGTGAGATCAAACTATGTGTCGATTTCAGAAACCTGAATCAATCATCACTCAAAGACAATTATCCATTGCCTAAGATGGATAATGTTTTATAAAAAGTAGTTGGAGCTAATCGTATGTCTATGATTGATGGTTTTTCAGGTTACAATCAGATCGCAGTGCATCAGGACAATAAAGAAAAAATTGCTTTCACTACCCCTTGGGGTACTTTTATGTACGATAAAATGCCCTTTGGTTTGATGAATGTAGGGGCCACTTTTCAGTGAGCCATGGATATTGATTTCATGGGTGAAAGAGATAAATTCTTCCGTATCTATCTTGATGACCTGACTGTGTTCTCCAAGTCTGATGCAGAACATCAAAGGCACCTTAAACAAACCTTTGAGAAATGTTGTAAATTTGGTTTGTCACTCAACCCCAAGAAATCTCATTTCATGATGCGAGAAGGTAAACTCTTTGGCCATATCGTGTCTAAAGAGGGGATCAAAATTGATCCAAAAAGAGTTGAAGCAATAGACACTATAAATTTTCCTAGAAATGTAAAAGAAATTCAGTCTTTTTTAGGAAAAATAAATTTCCTGAGGAGATTCATCCCCAACTTCGCTGAGATTGTGAAATTGATAACATATATGCTAAAAAAGGACAGTGAGGTGAGGTGGACCAGCGAAGCCAAATCATCATTTCAATGCATCAAAAAAGTAATAAGTGAAGCACCGGTCTTGGCAAGTCTAGATTACATGAAAGAGTTTTTGATTTTTTCTTTTGCTTCAGAACATACTATTGCAACTGTGTTGTTACAAAAAAACGAGGAAAGTTTTGAGCAACCTATTGTTTTTTTTAGAAAAAGCCTCAGAGATGCTGAGTTGAAATATGATATAATGGAGAAACAGGCCTATGCAATGGTGAAATCTCTCAATGCTTTCAAAACTTACATGTTACATTCAAAAATCACTGCTTATGTACCCTCTAGTCTATTAAATATATCCTAGTGCAACCAAATAGCGATGGAAGAAGAGGTAGGTGGTTAGCTAAGATCCAGGAGTTTGACCTAGAGGTAAAACCAACTAAAATTATCAAAGGTCAAGGTTTGGCCAAATTACTTGCCGAATCAAATTTAAAAGCACTCGGGATAGAGAAGTTGCAAGAGAATGAAGGATTCTTGGAAATTGATGAGCTTGATATCACCGCACCTACAACCGAAATCCAAGATAAGTTTTCTGCTTCAACCTAGTATCCCGACATCATCCATTACCTACTCACGCTTCAATGTCCTAGTGAGTTAACCCCGTCAAAAGATAGGATGCTAAAGTTACATGTTGTAAAATACTGTATCATAGATGCTAAATTGTATTGGAAAGACCCCTTGGGTTTCCTACTGAGGTGTTTATTCGAAACTCAAACAGAAGGGGTTATAGAGGAATTCCATGTTGAAGTATGGGGAGGAAATCATGCATGGTACGCAACAACGTATAAAATCTTGAGAGACGGATACTACTGGGACAAATTGTTCACAGAAGTGAACACTAAAGTTCAAAATTGTGTCCCATGTCAGTTGTTCTAAGGCAAACAGGAGATTCCATCTTTTCCCCTTATTCCAGTTAAAACCGAAGTCCCCTTTCAGCAATGGGGACTCGATTGCATTGGAGAAATCCATCCACACTCCAACATGCAACAAAAATGGATCATAACTTCTACTGATTAAATGGGTGGAAGCTACTCCCACAAGAAATGAAACCGATTCGGTAGTAATCAATTTTTTGGAAGATAATATTTTATCCAGGTTTGGTTGTCCCTAGAAAATAGTCATTGATAATGCGCAAGAATTCAAGTCAATGGCTATGGTAAATTTTTTCCTAAAATATAATATCGTACTAGGACACTCAACAACTTACTAACCATAAGGAAATGGTCTGGTTGAATCATCCAATAAAAGCCTGATTTCCGTGATAAAAAAGGTCCTGACAGAAAACAAGAAAGCATGGCATATCCATTTAAAATATGCTCTATGGGCCAATAGAATAAGAACTAAAAGAGAAATTGGGATTTCCCCTTTCCATATGGTATATGGCACTGATGTCGTTTTACCAATAAATCTTGCTCTGCCAGTAATGAAACTCTAGCAGGATTCAAATGAAGAACCCAATGACGTTACCAGGAGAATAAACCAGCTGGTCGAAGTTCAAAAAAATAGGGCCGAAGTAAATGAAAGGTTGCAAAGGTATCAGGATAAAATGAAAGCCCTATTCGATCAGAAAGAGAAAGATAGAGGATTCCTCCCTGGCGACTTGGTCTTAAAATGGGAAGCTAGAAAAGAAGACGCTGGAAAACATGGAAAATTCAACCCAATCTGGTTTGGTCCATACAAAATTTTGGCCTTGGAAGGAAAAAATGCTTGGTTACTAGAAAAATTGGATGGAAACATCCTTAATGCCCCTGTAAATGGGAAACATCTTAAACACTTCATGTAGTAATGTGTTTCTAAATCACCATTGTACATATCGGTTTGTTTTCAAAAAAAATAAAAAATTATA
>JZKD02S0626421.1:774928-784943 GCA_000966675.3 Picea glauca | reverse complement strand
TCAACAAGAAGAAATAAAAGTTAGAGAAATTACAAGAACTTCTAGGGAGGACTTCGCAGAAGGAAGGTTTGCAGAACTGGAACTCTGTCAGGATAGCAGAATAAAGAAAATTGGCACTTTTCCACGACAAAGAAATATGACCATTGGAGGAGTATCGACCATTAGCCTGATGCTCTAGAATGGCTTGAACCGTAGTTATGTCCAAAAATATCACCATTAGACCGTTGGGACCGCACCGCAATGGATGGAATTGCATTGATTGAGGTGTTCCTTCCCGTTGGAGGATTCTATTACGACGATGTCTATTTATCTCGTCGAGTGTTTCACTGAGAACACTTTTTCCAATTGTGATTATCCGACCCCATAAAGAACTAGTTTCTTTCACGCTGTACCTATTTGAGACCTCGCCACCAATGGACAACTAGACGTAATAGTAGGGATGTAGAATGATTATGGTTAATTTGATTTAGGGATATTTTTGTAGTAAGGTGATGGAATTTTGTGAGATACCTCATTCCAAGGTGTTGGAAGGTTTCATAAAGGTAAATTTGAGGTATGTCTACCTAAGAGTAGCTACTACCAATAGAACACATTGTTTAGATTGTAGAATACCAAGTGGGACTTGGATGGAAAGTATTCAAACATGGAACAATAGTAAAGATGAGTAGAATGTGAGAACACAAGGTAGAAAGGATCTGAATAAATTCAAGGACAACCAACTACCACATAAATAAATAAGTGAAGCTGAAACATAAATGCACTAGAGTGCATGATGCATACAATGAATTTAGAATGCATATGAATTAGTAGGCATACTAATAGTGAATTCTTGGTGCATATGGATGTGCATTGTGCATATGTACATGCTTGGATATGCATATGTCATGCTCATGGAATTATAATAGTCTATTTTTATATACATGCAATAATGATGTTATAGAAATTGAGTATGACTAATGATGGATCATGTATTTAGTGAAATATGATATAGCATGATTGAAGAAGTGGATGTTGTTTCTGCTACATATGGGTTCCATCTATAAGAATACCCATGAGAGTGGAAGAAATGATGATAAAAATGATGGTGGAAGTAGCCTGTGAGATTCTACAATCACCAACTAATCATGTAGAAACATGTAGGTTGATAGTTTAAATTTTTGTGGTGAGAGTTATGTTTATCAAATTTTTTTGGAAGAACCACAGTGTTCTCGATTGTTTGTCGACATTTCATATCCACAACAAGATCCATCTTCAGGATAGAAAATCCTAAGAAAAAATAAAAGAGATGACCAATAATAAGTACTAAAGTGGAGTGGAAGGAACCCTAAATGTCGGCTAGGTGAAACCCTATAATTTAATAAAAACTTCCGAAAACTTCTGAAAAACAACAAGTAGGTTGATAACAACTATGCAGGTATGCATTTGGTTGCTTCTCATGCATAAATGTTGAAGGGAATTGACGTAAGAATTACCTCATTTGAATTTCAAGATTAAAATTGATGTGTAATGGATGAAGGCCTAGATTATATAAATATTGTTTATGCTAGAATGCATTTAGGAAAAAATTAATTTCATATTATGTTATGATTGGTTATGAGAGAATAACTAGGTCAAGTCAAAAGACATACTCATTCTTTAGAAATGAACACCCAGAGAGCTAGTCATGTATGAGACCATGATATGGTTGGATATGGAAGGGCTATAGCGCTATGTGAGTGCTCTATGGTTTATCCTATATAGTTAATGTTTGAAATTTTCCAACACTGAAGAGAACGTAGGAATTGTGTTTATAGTGTTGTGTATGGGTTGAAGAGGAAGGTATCCAAATACTTGAACAAGTAATTGGGAAGAGCCTGGATGATGTGTTGAGGCATTGGACATACCTTCCAACTCACCATGGTGGAATGCATGATACAAATATGTGGTATTATGTATTCAATGCATGAATGAGTTGTGTATATGTGGCCATGGGTATGAGAACATCGATTTTTATTTTATTGGCAATTATTGATTGCATTATGAAAAGTATGCGATGTTGAAATTGCATAATAAATGATAATTGCATTATATTTAATATGAGTACTAGATGGAGGTGATTTAATTGTTATTTTTTACAATTCCGAGATCACTTTTTGAGCTATTGAAATTGTTACAAAGATAGAATGGCAATGTGAAAGAATACTGACATTTTGTTTGGTTGAGTGTAAACTGGAAAAATTGTAGGTAGAGTAGTCTTAGAAAGTTTACCATAAAAATTATGCTCTCTAAGGAATTGTCGTACTTGCCTTATATGTTCTTTGTGCTCCTCCATTTTTATAGAATATATTAGAATATCATCCCAAAACACTTGCATGAACTTGTTGAGATATTATCTAAACACTCCATTCATTAGACTCATAAATAATCTTGGTACATTTGCAATATGAAGGGTACTAATACAAATTGATAATGACCAAAATGCATCTTAAATGTTTTCTTAGAAATTTCCTCTTATTTTATTCTCAATTGATGATATCCTAGCCTTAAATATATTTTAGAAAATACATTATCCCCTTTCATTTGATCAAATAGATTGTCTCAAATAGATTTTCAATTCTAGGAAATAGGTACTAGTTTATTATCGTAACTTTCTTTAACTTTCAATAATAAATATAAAGTATGCACAATCCATCTTTCATTTTTACCAATATCACTAACACTCCCCATGGTTATCAACTTGGACAAATAAATCCCAAATCCAAGAGTTTTTGGAGTCTCATTTTCAATTCTTGCAACTCAAGAGTCATCATCTAGCAAGGATCCTTTGTGATAAGTTGTGTTCCCAGTTTAAGTTCAATTGTGAACTATAGAACTCTCTTAGGTGTTAATCCAGGTAATTTGTATGGAAATGCATCAAATAATTATGATAATGAAATATACTTTTCACTATTTGATGTGTCCTTATTGTTCATAGTTGTTATAATATATAGTTTACATCCTTTCCTTATGACTTTTTTCAAGTACAAAACTAAAACAAATCCTAATGATTTTTGTGTGTGAATGCATGGATTTTTTTTTATTGAGAATACACTCCAAGACCGTCTTCCACAACAACAAGAACAACACCCCCAATTCTCCTTCTTAAGACTATAATGTGTTTCATACTAGCTTACTTGGTTGAAAGTCACTTTACTTAGTAAGAGGTCTTGAGTTCATGTCTTTTTTTTTTCATTTTTTGAAAAGTTCATGCATTCATTGTAAAGTAAATTTCACATAATTATAAAAGTGAATTACTATTAAATAACTTTAATATTTTATTTCAAGTTTGCATGCAAATTTCATTTACAAAGTAACTTTATTCTAAAAGTGATTCCCACTTATTCTATAAAGGTGGGTCACTTCATAAGTAACTTATTTAAAAGTGAGCTTATAGGCATATTTAGGAGGAGCATCACCACATTGATCAATTTCTACTAGCCATGTGGATATTTGGTTATTGTTTATTCCTTTTTTCAAAAGGGCATAAGTTTCACATAAAAAGTCTGTTTTCAATGCCATTTTTTTTTAAACAACCTGGTTTTTCGAGAGATTTCCATCTAGATCATCAATTGCAGCCATTAAACCCATATTCTATGAATATTTTAGTATGGATTCTCCTAATATTATGTTTTTTACCATTTCCAACTACTTCTCATGGAAATACCATAAGGATGATATAATAAGAAGTAAATGATTGTACCATATTACCTTGGAAAAAGAAGAAGAAACCATTGATGATGAAAATGATGTCAAATGGAATAATATGAATTATGAAGCACGTGAGATAATTGGAATGTCCATATCTCCTGATTTAAGGTTTCACCTCCAAGGAATTGATGGCCCAAATAAATCTTGGGAAAATATTGAACCTATGTTTGGTAAACACAATATGATTTGATCCCACCAATTGGAAAATCAATTAATGATTTTAAGTCCAAACAATTTTCTTTTCATTGAAGATTACTTATCTAATTTCAAAACACTTAGAATTTTATGTATATACTGCAAAATAGATCTAAAGGAAGACCAATGCATATATATTATTATTTATAAACTTGGTAGTGAATATTTTGTGTTTGTATCTAAATTTTATGGAACCAGAAAATCTCTATGGATTTCTTACCAAAATCCCTCTCTTGAGTCCTGTTCTGATGCTTTGATTAGAGAGCAAGATAAAATTGTGCAACTTGGAGTGATCAACACTATAGGCACCTACAAAAAAGCCTTAGTGGATAAACATAGATGTAAATTCAATAATCCCAAGAAGTAACATCCTGACCATGGAAACAAGAAAAACAAGGGTCCCAAACCCTCTCAACTAGATTCCACTCCTAATGGTGACAAATGAGAAAAATCTAAAAGTAAGAATACTAATAGATATTGCAATTTTTGTGGAAAATATTGTTATGTGGAGTCCAAATGTTTTAAGAAGATGGAAGCTTTAGAAGAAATTATGAATAAGCACAACATCAATATTGATTCTTCTTCTTCTAACTCTTCTTCTAACTTTCTAGTTCTATTTTCCCTTCAATGCAACTTCTACTACTTCTTCTAATGAGTGGATTATTGATTTTGGAGCATCTTATCATATGGATAAGGACAAAGCCATATTTTCTGCACTAAATGAATGTTACACCAATAAAATATTTGTTGGTGATGATAGATCTCTTCTTGTTTTAGGGTATGGAAAAATTCAAGTAAATGGTCATTTCAATGATTTATTATGTGTTCCCAGTCTTTTTTGAAACCTTCTATCAACGTATCAAATCACTCATTTAGATGAAGCTAAAATTGTTTTTTTTTTCACCTCACTAAGTTGTAATCAAGGATTTAAAAGATCCTAAGCATGTCCTTGTAAATGGAATTGTTGATGATATCACTAGGTTTTACAAGTTTGACAACTTTGGGTCATCATCTTTTCCATTTTTTTTTTTTTCTCATAGTGATGACTTGAGAAAATTTTGGCATGAGTGGTTTGGTCATCTAAACTATCTCTCATTGCAAAAACTATGTAATAAACAAACATTGATTAACCTTCCTCTTGTTTCTTGCAGATATGGTGTTTATGTCGGTTGTGTTCTTGACAAACATCATCCAGATATTTTTGAAAAAATGTGCCTCTTGGCATGCCTCGGCCCCTTTGCGGCTTGTTCACAATGACATATGTGGTTCAATTTATTCTCTTTTGTTTTGGGTGTAAGTATTTATTAACTTTCATTGATGACTTATATAGACACACTTGGGTTTAATTCTTAAAACTTAAGAGCGATGTGTTTGACAAATTTTTGGCCTATAAGGCCATTGCAGAAAAAAAAAAATCTGGACATCAACTTCAAAGGTTAGGAACATATAATGGAGGTGAATATGTGAACAATGATTTTACAAGTTATTGCATTGCATAGGGCACCCAAATGCAACACACTATTCCATATACACCACAACAAAATGGTGTTGCTGAGAGAAATAATCACACATTAAAATAAATGACTAATTGTATGATCCACTCTAAGGGATAATGTCTTAGTTATTGGGCGGAATCCATTAAATGTGTATATTAAATAGTAAATCACACTTCCACAAAGGCTCTAAAAAACATAATATTGTAATAAGAATGAACTAACATTAAGGAAGATGTAAGTCACTTTTGTCTATTTGGTAGTGTAGCGTGGGCTCAAATTTCTGAGGAGAAAAGGAAAGATTTACAAACTAAACATGAGAAGTGTATTTTTGTTGGATATTATGAAGATGTCAAAGGTTACAGACTTCTTCAACCTCATTCTGATGAAATTATTATTATAAGAGATGTTAAATTTTATGAAAATATATTGTTCCATGAGCCTAATTCAACATTTATTCCATCTTCGTCTTGCGAGCCATATTCAATGTTTGTTCCATATTCTATTCATATTATAATTTCTTCTTCTTTAGATGATGACAATGGGGATTAAAATACACCTCTGCGTGCTCACCTTCCACCAAATGAGTCCATTGAACATGAACCTGCACCAACACCATTGTTTTTGAGATGGGTCCATTCAACATGAGAAGCAGTTGGCGATATTGTTGGTGATCCTTTAAATCATCTTTGGACATGTTCATAGTTCTAGTGAGCATATTCTCTTTTGGCTCAAGTTTTAGAGACTCATGATCCAAAAACATTTGCAGAAGCTTCAGGTTACCTAGATTCAAACACAACAATGAATGAAGAGTATTTCTCTTTAATGACAAATGATACTTGGGATTTTGTACCTCTTCTGAAAGGAAGAAAACTTGTTAGATGTCAATGGGTGTATAGAACTAAGTATGCATAAGATGGAAATGTTGAAAGACACAAGGACCAATTAGTCTCTAAAGGGTTATCTTAAGTTGAAGGCATTGATTATAATGAAACCTTTTCCCCTGTATAAAAAAAGAATTCCATCCACCTTGTTCTAGCCCTTCCTACCTCACATAAATGGGAGGTACATCAAATGGATGTTAAATCCATATTATTTCATGGGGATATTCAAGAAGAAATATACATGGAACAACCTTATAGCTATGTCTAGAATGACTCCATCCCTGTTTGTCTCATTAAGAAATATCTTTATGGTATTAAGTAATATTCTCGAGCTTAGTATGCCAAAATGGACAAATTTCTTCTAGACACCAGCTTTTATAGATGTCATTATGATCCTAATGTCCATACCAGGAAATTATGAAGCCATATCATAATAATTTTTCTTTATGTTGACGATATTATCCTCACTAGTAGTGACCCTAATATTTTAAACCATGTGAAAACCAGCCTTAAGAATAAATTTGAAATGACTAACTTAGGCCATTTTCACTATTTCCTTGGCCTCCAAGTTTTGCAAACCAAGGAAGGAATTTTTATTTCCCAGTTAAGTATGCTTGTGACCTTCTTCGTCACTTTCACATGGAACATTCTAAACCAGCCCCTTCTCCCTTCCAGTTTGGAGTAAAACATGTTGCCACTTGTACTTCTCATGAAATTGATGAAACTTTGTACCATTAGTTAGTTGGTATCCTCTTATATTTGACTCATACCCATCCTGATATTTCGTTTGTTGTTGGTTTTGTTTCCTAGTATATGAAAACACCTCGTGAAAGCCATTAGAAAGTAGCTAAAACAATACTTCAGTATGTCTGGGGTACATTTTAGTTCGAGATACAATAGAGATAATGTGGGACTCCTTTATTGCTTAGTTTCACTGATTCAGATTGGGTCAACGACCTTGATGTTTGAAAGTCTATTGTAGGTTATGTTTCCAGCCTTGGTTCAAGGCTTGTCAATTGGGCTTGTAAGAAACAACATGATATTTATATTTATTCAATAAAACCAGAGTACTGAGCAATAGTTAATGCAAATCATGAAGCCTTGTGGCTTCGATAGATCCTTTCAGAGTTTGGATTCCAACAATAGCATCTAACAACCATATGGTTTGACAATTAGAATTCCATCAATATTTTCAACTACCTAATTCAACATCAATGCAAAAACCACATCGATCTACATAAGTACTTCATTATATATCTCATCATGATTGAGTTATTGAATTGCTCTTTTTCCCTACAGAAGGTCAAGTTGCAAACATTTCACAAAGTATCTTACAGAAGCAAAGTTTTCCAAACTTCGATTTATGTTAGGAGTTCAAAAAGTTTTCAATAAGGGGGGAATATGATCTAATTCTTCATTCCTTCTTATATTGTGTCACCATTGTAAATCCTTCAATCTTATCCCAAGTTTTTCTTAAGGGGGGATGTTAGGATATTTAGACACTTAGGAGATAATTGAGATGAACTTGGTCTAATGGGTTGTTAGGTAAAAGTGTATTTCTTTAGTATGCATTAGTATGCATTTGTAGTTAGGTAATTCGATGATCATGATATGTTCTTAACAAAGAGTGATCCAATGACTCATATTCTCCTTGATATTAACAACTGCATTGATCCATGGACTAACACCTAATTGGTCCATGATCTCTATTTAAAGAGAATGAAGGGTCATTTGTTGAAGATTGATTGTGAGAAAATCTCCATAATATATTTTCTTTTGCATTAAGAAATGTTTGCAAGTTGTCGTGTTGGCTAGGGCCGTGGAGGTTTCCCCATAGGGGTTTTACTACGTAAAACAATTCATGTGTTAATATTTGATATGTTTGTGTGAGTGATTACTGAAGGTGTTTGTCCTCTATTCAAATACATGTGTTTTCAAACATCCATACCTATTACTACATTGCAGGATCCCAAAATAGTTGAGTACGATGAGACTCTAGCTATGCATACACAAAGGTCAATCTTGCAATCCTTAACTACATGTCCTACTTCTTTCATAACTTCGAAAACCATTTCTACTTGGTTTAAATCCTCTTGATTAATTTCCATAATTTTGGATATTAATAACGTATTATGAAATATCAAAATATATGTTAATCTTGGATCAATTAATAATGAAAAATTGATATCATTAGTCTTACATGATGTCTATAATATAATGGACTGATGCTCATCTTGGAAATTGCTCATTGCTGCATGGATATTGTGATATTTACCTATATCACCCACTATAGTATGACTTTTCTCGTGACTAACTCTTCTCTATGCATGAAGACTCTCTCTCTCTACAAATGTGGTCTCCACATGTCCACCACTCCCTCTTAGGTGTTTGACTCTAACTCCCATATTGTGAAAAAGTATCTCTACTACTTTGTGGTGTCTATTGATTTTTCTACGTTGGTGGCCTATATGATGACCTTTATTTCCTTGTTGAAATTCCTTTAGTACTCATCACCCATCCTCTTGGCACATACCTATGTCCAACTATAAGTCTTGACGCACTAGCTAATTCTGATGTCTACCTCTTTCCCCTTGATCCTAAAGGTCTCAATGATATAAAATATCTACCACCCCAATTTCCTCCTTAGCTATTATAGCCCTTTGAATTTCCTCATGGAAAGTGTGGGACATCGATATCCTAACCTTAGATCTAATGTTGTAGTTTAGTCCATATACAAATTTGTTAACTCACAATTTCTTTATGTTCAGATGCAACACATACTTCAACAATTCCGTAAATCTTTCCTCACATTAAGGTACTAACCTACCATTTAGTCTTAACTATTTGTTCCCATTTATTTGTCTCTCAATAAATGTATTTGAGAGATAACATTCTCTAAAATGATCCTAAAATAATGACCACGAAATTTTAGACACATGCATCACTAATTGTGGAAATAAGGTCTTACACCTAAGTAAGGAACTTTCCTTTATCTTGAAAATATCCACATGCACTTTGACATTAGAGGTTTAATGCCTCATCATGAAGCATATCACCATGTTCTCCAACTAGGCTTCAACTACCTTTCCATTAGTAGAACCCCAAAATTACAAAAAAAAAACTTTCTCCATCTATATATGAACGTGGTTACTTGTACGGTTTTTTTTATTCTTATCCATGTAGCAAAATGCCTCTCTCTTCTCTTTCTAATCAATTCATCAATTCATTTGACATCCTTTTGAATGAACACATCATGGTTATCACCTCTCGAGAAGGCACATGTACTTGTTATTCAACATGTTCCTCTTCTTTGGGTGGAGAATGAAAAGGTTATTCAACATGTTCCTCTTATTCAACTCTAGCTACCCCACCTCCCCGTCTTCTTCTTTCCATATTTACCTGGCACGAGGAAACAATTCAAGTTTGATTATTTGAATTTGAAATATATAAAACAATTATTAAAAGGTAATGTGTAGAATAAATAAATGGGTCCAAGGCCCTAGTGTGTTGAACTTAGACCTAATAACACATGTAACACATGTTTCAGTGTGAGCAATTCAATTCATACACTTATGTAAAAAATGTAATTGAATTTAAACTATGTTTTAAAAATGTGTTAGTCAACTTTTGCAAAATGAGTAAGGTTATGGAATTGCATCAAGTTGTAAAAGTAGATTATTATTATTATTTTAAATTTCTTTATTCATATATTAATTG
>JZKD02S0626421.1:758057-769398 GCA_000966675.3 Picea glauca | reverse complement strand
CCACAATGCAGGGGGAAAACTCCTCCTCAGTACTAGCTTTCTGCAGGGCGCTCGATGCATTTCCTTTGACATCTCGACTGCATCCAACTCCAGGCTCAGCTATGGTGGCAAGCCGCGCCATTCTTTCTGCCCTGGCTTTCTTTCTAAGAATGGACGTCGCCATTTCCAAGGCACGTTCCAACTGTTCCTTACGACGCCGCTGCGCCTTATGAGCCTCCCAAGCCGCGCCACGACGAGGTCTGCCATGCTTCTGAGCCATGATGAAGGAGCAAGGCAATTGCAGGTGAAGGCCAATGAACTAGGAGTAGAGCAAATGCAATTGCAAGATAAGGTGGACCACACCAGAGCTTTGTCTCGTGGTGGTCAGAAAAAGATGCAGCGAATATGCTGGACTGCACCAGAGCAACCGAGCAGTAAAAAAAATGCAAAACTGCACCAGAGCGTCACGATGAATACTAGACACGATGAGAATTGGGCCGCAACAGAGCTTCCAGGCAGAACTCGAAGCCGAGGTGAGTGCAATCCCACCCTGTCCGGGAAAAATGAAAACCAAATAAACAAGAGCCGAGGTCATCTACCTACCTTTAACCCTTTCCATCCCGGGAATGCTGAAGCTGTAAATGCTCGCATGAGGGAAAGGTCTCTCCGTCCTGCCACTGCAACTATGGCCGTCCCCCATGGTTAATATAGGCTCGTGGGTGGCGACTAACGACATTTATGCCTGGGCCGAGTGCGAGTCCACCTGTAGCCCCTGAGCTACGTGTCACCCCATCCAGGGATTTAAAGTATATTAGTTTAATTAATTAATTGATTAATAATCATGATTAAATATTTGTTTAAGGAATATTGGTTTAATAAATTAATAATTTTCATTTCGAGACTTAGTGTATCAGTAGATGACCCATAAATGAAAAGGGGATAAGGTGGTTGAAACTTAATGGAGGGATAAGGTGGGTGAGATGTAATGAAGGGAGAAGGTGGTGAATAAGGAAGGGGGGAAGTAGGATAAGAGGAGGGGGAAAACACTGAGGAAGGGAATTTTTTTTGGGGGGTTTTGGGAGCATTATTTTTCATACCAGAGGATTGTATTACTGGTTTTGTTGGGGAGGAGCTTGTTGTATTACTAGTTTTGTTGGGGAGGAGCTTGTTGGAGGACTGTAACAGGGGGCACCTGTTGCTGGGAGTTTTGGGCTCGGGGGCCTGGAAACCGTAAGGAATTCTAGAGCAAGGGAGTCAGAGAGGCTCCGTTCCTAGCTGGCTGGGAGGAAAAGATTCATTTTTCAGGCAGTTTCACGTAGTTTTCAGGCAGTTCAACCAATTAGCAGTAACATGAAAGAAAAGGACAAACTTCTTGTTCAAGAGGTATTTTACCAGTATTAATTTTGTGCAGAATGAAAGTTATGATATGAATCTATGTATTGAAAATGTGTAATATGTTGTTTAATTTGTTTTGTGACTATTTTGGACCGTATAATATGAGAATTTGATATTTAACTGATTAATTTGATAGAACTTCGACATAAATTAGATAGATTTGTTGTAATGCAAACATAAATAGAAATTAGATGTTACGACATAAACTTGTTCATAAGGAGTCTTTCTGAAAAGAAAAGTAGTTTAGAATGCAAATTTATCATTTAACTTTGAAGCCCCAATCAAGGGATTTACACATGGTATCAGAGCCCTAGTTTAGAAACTTGGACTAGGGCCTACCCACCTACCCGCATGTACGAAGGAAGGTTTAGGAATGGAACTATTCTAACCCATAAATTTAAACAACTCCTAAATAGTTATATTGAAACCCTGAATAAACTGTTTAGGGTAAATATATATTGAAAGTAGCCCTGAAAACCTGCAACCTGAAAACCTTGGGAAAGAGGGGCAAACTAGTGGTCGACACACAAAGCTCAGTCAAAATTCAAGCAAACCACAGTCATCACCAAAGAGATAGAACCCAAGACTAAGCACTAAGCCCCCAAAAGGAGTCTATTATCTTCTCTATGTGTATCAAGCACCAAGCCACTGCGCATGAGACCAAGCACCAAAGCTCATGTATCAAGCACCACTGCGCATGTTTCAAGCACCAAAGCACTGTGCATGAGACCAAGTTTCAAGCATGAATACTGTAACAACCCTGCTTAAATAGATGTATAGGGATTATTAATTATAATTAATTGTCCTAATATGGTTTTAATTAAATATTGATTAGCATTAACAACATTAATTAAATATTTATTTATTAGTTAATTGCTTATAACTTTTGATTAATTAACTAATTGATTACATATCACATTCAATGACATGGGTAATAAGTTAATGGGGTTAATAATTTAATTTATTAAAGACTTACGTATACGAAGGGGATAAGAAACATTAAATAAGAGGATAAAACATTAAATAAAAGGATAACATTAAATAAAGGGATAAGGAAGTTAATGAGGGGGGAAAGAGTCGGTGAAGGAGGGATATGACAGGAGGAGTCTTACGGGAAGAGGATCATCATTTTGGGGGAGGAAGCATTTTGGAGGGGGAGGAGAGTTCTGGTTTCTTTTCTTGGATTTTTTGGTTGTGTGGTGGTGTTTTGGATTATTTGAGTATCATTGCAGGGGGCACCGGGTTGCTAGGGGTTTTGGGCATGGGGGCTAGGATTCCTTTCGGTTTCCTGGAGCTAGGGAGACGGACAGGCTGCTCCTAGCTAGCTGGGAGGTTAGTTGGTTTAGGAAGAGTTGGTCAGTGCATCAGGCAACAACATGGAAACAACAAGGAAGCAGGGAAGGGACAATCGTATCGATACAAATTAGCATCAGAAGCAGGTAATTTGGCAGCCTACGAGCACGATGAATTTAAACAAGTCGAAATGGATTCAGGGGAAAAACAAGTGGTAGGACCTAGTGTTGATAATTGCATAGTAGACCTAGGAGTGTGTACTACCAGGTTGAAGGTATACGTCACTTCTCTTGGGGAATATGACCTAATCATTGGAATGGATTGATTAGCATCTCACCAAGCTTTGGTAGATTGTTTTGCAAAGAGGGTGCTTTGTGTCGACGATGAGGGAAGGCCAGTAGAGATCCAGGGTGTATGGAGAAATTTTCATTATTCTTTATATCAACTATGAAGGTTAAGCGATGCTTGAGACAAGGGTGTCAAGTATATGTAGTGGAAGCAATGAATGAAAGGAAGGGACCCTCATTGGATCAGTACCCAATATTGTCAGAATTTAAGAATGTTTTTCTGAATGAGTTATCGGGGTTACCTCCTGAGAGGGAGCTTGATTTTAATATTGAGCTAAAACCTGGTGCAAAACCAATTTCCAAAACTCTGTGCAAATTGGTGAGTTGCAAATGTAGTTGAAAGAGTTACTGGACTTAGGGCTAATAAGGCCCAGTGTCTCACCTTGGGGTGCACCAATAATGTTATGCGTAGTTGTAAGGATTTTACAAAAATTACTGGTGCACCCCAAGGTGAGACACTGGGCCTTATTAGCCCTAAGTCTGGTAACTCTTTCAATTGCATTTGCAACTCATAAAGTTCTGGCGTTGTCATCTAATACAGAGTTTTGGAAATTGGTTCTGTACCAGGTTTTATTTCAATAGTAAAATTAAGCTCCCTCTTAGGAGGTAACCCTGGTAACTCATTCGGAAAAACATCCTTAAATTCTGACTATACCGGGTACTGATCCAATGAGGGTCCCTTCCTTTCATTCACTACTTCCACTACATATAATCGACACCCTTGTCTCAAGCATTGCTTAACCTTCATAGTTGATATAAAGCATAATGACACTTTTCTTCGTACACCCTGGATCTCTACTGGCCTTCCCTCATTGTCGACACAAATAACCCTCTTTGCGAAATAATCTACCAAAGCTCGGTGAGCTGCTAACCAATCCATTCCAATGATTAGGTCATATGCCCCAAGAGCAGTGACGTATAACTTCAACCTGGTAGTACACACTCCTAGGTCTACTATGAAATTATCAACACTAGGTCCTACCGCTTGTTTTTCCCCCGAAGCCATCTCGACTTGTTTAAATTCATCGTGCTCGTAGGCTGCCAAATTACCTACTTCTAATGCTAATTTCTATTGATATGATTTTCCCTTCCCTGCTGCCTTGTTGTTGCCTTGCTGCTGCCTGATGCATTGACCAACTCTGCCCAAATCGACTAACCTCCCAGCCAGCTAGGAGCAGCCTATCCGACTCCCTAGCTCTAGGAAATCGAAAGGAATCCTAGCCCCCGTGCCCAAAACCCCTAGCAACCCGGTGCCCCATGCAATGATACTCAAAGACTACAAAACTCCACCACAGAACCAAAAAATCCAAGAAAAGAAACCAGAACTCTCCTCCCCCTCCAAAATGCTTCCTCCCCCAAAATGATGATCCTCTTCCCGTAAGACTCCTCCCGTCATATCTCTCCTTCACCGACTCTTTCCCCCTTCATTAACTTCCTTATCCCTTTATTTAATGTCTTATCCTTTTATTTAATGTTTTATCCTCTTATTTAATGTTTCTTATCCCCTCCATATATGTAAGTATTTAATAAATTAAATTATTAACCCCATTAACTTATTACCCATGTCATTGAATGTGATATGTAATCAATCAATCAATTAATTAATTAATCAAAAGTTATAAACAATTAACTAATAAATAAATATTTAATTAAAACCATATTAGGACAATTAATTATCAAATTAATTATAATAAATAATCCCTGTACATCTATTTAAGTAGGGTTGTTACAAATACTAAGCGCAAGCCTTGAGGAAGGAATATCCTGTGAGGGGCTTGTTATTTTCTAAATGCACCAGGCACAACATACAACACACAACCCAGTGCACCAAGTGCTAAAATCACAAGCAGATAGCCTTGGGCTATTAGCCACACTATCACAGACCGAGGGAGGAGCCCATAGGCCAAGGGAGGAGCCCACAGGCCTTTAAAAAAGATAACTCACCAAGCATAATACACACAGGACTAGCCTGAGATAAAAAAAAATGAGTGGGGTCTCATGGGTTTTGAACCCACGACCGATAGCCAATTCAGTGCTCGAACCAAGCAAGGAACCTACAAAAACAAACAACTATCCACACAACACAAACATCCAACAACTATCCAAGCCAATAACCTACAACACAACACCAAAATGGTGGGCCAGCCAAATCCGAGAGAGAATCTTGAAGCGTCAAGGGATTCAGGGGGAGGGCCTCCACCCGAAGCCATCACTGGAGAATTGAATTAGATTAAACTTCCAGAGTTTGTCAAGGGTTGTGACAGTGAACGTGTAGAGGCGTGGTTGGAATGAATGACAAGATGTTTCTCCTTAAGGGACTATACTTCCACATCAAAGGCGAAAATAACAATCTTTCAGTTAAGGGACAATGCCTTGAACTAGTGGGGAAACTTGGAGAGGCAGTTGCACCTTACCCCATACACCGTCTCTTGGGAAATTTTTGAGGAAAGGTTCCGAAGGAAATATCTACCATATTACTATGAGGAACAACAAGTGGGAGCATTTCATGCTCTAGTACATGGAAACAGGAACGTGGAAGAGTACGAGATCAGGTTCATGGAGTTGGTGAAATATGTTTCATACATGGATAATGACTAATGACGGGCATAACGCTTTGTCTATGGGTTAAAGCCTAAGATAAGGGCCATGGTACGAATGTGGAAACTGTCTTTAGTAGTAGAAGCAGTTGAAAATGCACGTTATGCTGAGGAACACATGAGCTTAAATGGAGGTATGCGATCGACCTTTCCACATCATCCTAGATTAGTGGGGAAGGCCCCTAGGAAATTCTCTAGGGGAGGGAGCTCTAGGCCACCTCCTTATGGTAATAGAGTTGCTCCAAGGACAATTTTCATAGGTATTTCAATGGCAACAAGTGCAACATCCCACTCTTCACCAACGATGCAGGCAGGTTTAAGACCTTCTCAAGGAGAAGCTAGTAGGGGCAGGGGTTCCAGGGGAAAGAACTCATTTCAAAGACCGTCACAGAGAAGTGCGCAGGTTCCATATTGTGTTACATGTTGGGGATGTGGAGGACCCCATTACTAGCTTGACTACCCAGAGTTGCAAGCAGGATTTGTGCATAGAGAAGGAAAGGCCCTGATGGGAAGAGCAAGTGGTAGCCACTAGATTTACGAAGTAGTTAATAATCGCCAGAAAAAACATCAATCCATGGTGGTGGAGTTGTCAAGTACTCTAAATTATATCAATGTTAACATTTTATTTGATTCTAGTGCTACAGATAGTTTCATTTCACCATCTTCATTAGAAAAGAGTGGGTTGGCAGCCTACGAGCACGATGACTTTAAACAAGTCGAGATGGCTTCGGGGGGAAAACAAGCGATAAGACCTAGCATTGATAATTGTCTAGAAGACTTGGGAGTGTGTACTGCCAGGTTTATGGTATATGCCATTGCTCTCAGAACGCATGACCTAATCATTGGAATGTATTGGTTAGAATCCCATCAAGCTATGGTAGATTATTTCTCAAAAAGGGTGCTTTGTGTTGATAATGATGGAAGGCCAGTATAGATCCATGGTGTACAGAGAAAGGTGTCTCTACGATTTATCTCAACTATGAAGGTTAAGTGGTGCATGAGGCAAGGGTGTCAACTTTATGTAGTGGAAGCAGTGAATGAAAGGAAAGGACCCTCCTTGGGTCAATACCCTGTGTTGTTAGAATTTAAGGATGTTTTTTCGAACGAGTTGTCGAGGTTACCTCCTGAGAGGGAGCTTGATTTTACTATTGAGATAAACCCTGGTGCAAAACCAATTTCCAAGACTTCGTATAGGATGACAATGGCAGAACTTTGTGAGTTGTAGATGCAGTTGAAAGAGCTACTTGACTTAGGGATAATAAGGCCCAGTGTCTCACCTTGGGGTACACCAGTAATATTTGTGAAGGAGAAGGATGGTTCCTTATGACTATGTATAGATTACAGGGACTTGAACCATGCTACAATGAAAAATAGGTACCCAATTCCACAAATATATGATCTCTTTGATTAGATGAAAGGAGAAGCAGTATTCTCAAAAATTGATTTGTGATCAGGGTATCACCGGTTAAGGATTAAGGAAGGTGCATTCTTAAAACTTCCTTTTGAACTTGGTTTGGGCATTACGAGTTCGTTATAGTACCTTTAGGATTGACCAATGCGGCAACAATATTCATGAGCCTCATGAATGGTGTATTCTGGAAGCACTTAGACTGCTTTGTACAAGTCTTTCTAGATAATATCATCATCTTTTCCAAGAATGAAAGAGAACATGATGAACACTTGTGAGTGGTGTTGTCCTGCCTTAAAGAGAACAAATTGTATGGGAAGTTGTTGAAGTGTTCCTTCTTCTAGAAAGAAATCCACTATTTAGGTCATATCATTTCCGGTGAAGGAATCTCTGTGGACCCAGAAAAGGTAAAGGCCATTATGGAATGGCCAGTGTCGAAAAATGCTCATGAGGTAAGAAGCTTCATGGGGATAGAAGGTTATTATTGGATATTTGTGGAAGGATTCTCTAAAATAGTGAAACCCATCACCACTTTGTAGTGCAAGGGGGTCAAGTATGAATGGACAAAAGAATGTGATAGTGCATTCATCGAGCTTAAGAGGTTACTAACTAGTGCACCGATTCTATGAGTGTCAGATATGGAAAAGGACTTCATAGTCTACACTATTGCCTTGAAGCAAGGGTTGGGGGCCGTGCTAATGTAGGATGGAGGAGTGATAGCTTATGCATCAAGAAAGTTGAAGAAACATGAGGAGATTTACGCTACTCATGATTTAGAGTTGGCAGCTATAATGCTAGCTCTGAAACTTTGGAGGCACTATCTAGTAGGGAGAAACTTTGAGCTCAAAACATACCATCAAATTTTAAAACATCTCTTCACTCAAAGGGATCTGAATGCTAGGAAAAGGAAATGGAGTGAGTTTATGAGTGAATAAGATTTTGGTATTACATACATCAAGGGAAAAGAAAATGTGGTCGCCGATTCCTTAAGCAGGAGACCACGTGTGTGTTGACGCAACTCCTTGGAGACAATTGGTATTTCAAGGTTACTTAAAACCTAGAGAGTGGAAGGAAGTTAGATCCAAAGTATGATGGATATAGCCTTGAAGCAGATGGACTATTAAGATATCGAGGAAGGATGCACATCCCCGAAGGTGGGGATATTCAAAGCATCATACTAAAGGAAGCCCATAGAGCACTTTATTGTGCGCATCCGGGTGTGAAGAAAATGTACGCAGACATGAGGAAGCTCTTCTTATGGGTAGGCATGAAGCATGATGTAGTCCATTTCATCACCAAGTTCCTAGAGTTTCAACAAGTGAAAGCCGACCACCATCACTCGACAGGTCTCCTACAACCACATGGTGTTCCTATGACCAAGTGGGAAGTCATTTCTATGGATTTTGTTGTGGGGTTTCTGCTCACATATCATAGACACAATGCAATCCTTGTGATATTTGATAAGTTGACCAAGAGTGCTCATTTTATTCCGGTTAGAGATACTTATGATGTCACTGATGTGGCACGCGTGTTTGTAAGTGAGGTCATCCGTTTGCACGGGATACCTAGAAAGATCATTTCAGATAGGGACTCCAGATTCACTTCTAGATTTTGGAGAAGTTTGGAGTCAGAGTTGGGGACTCAGTTGAACTTAAGCACAACTTATCATCCTAAAATAGATGGGCAAACTAAGAGAGTAAATCAAGTCATGGAAGAGATGCTTAGGATGTATGTCATGGATAATCAAACCCATTGGGAGAAGTACCTACCTTTGGTAGAGTTCACCTACAATAACAATTTTCATAGCTCCATCAGAATGCCACCCTATGAAGATCTGTATGGAAGGCCATGCAGAACACCGTTGAGTTGGGAAAGATTAGAAGACCGAGTAATAGGTGGGACATAATTGATTCAAGAGATGGAGGAATAGATGAATCAGATTAGGCCGAGACTAAAGGAAGAACATGATAGAAAAAAAGGTTATGCGGATGCAAACATGACTGACTGAAGTTATAAAGTGGGAGATCAAGTTTTCATTCATATCAGGCCTAATAAGAGTACCATTCGGTTCGAGAAGGGGACAAATTTGTCACCTCTATTTATAGGACCGTTCAAAATCCAAGAGAATATTGGACCCGTTGCCTATTGTCTTGTACTGCCACCCCACTTGCATAAAACTCATAATGTTTTTCATGTATCTGTTCTACGTCTTTATGTTGCGGATGAATCCCATAAACTAAATTGGAAGGAATTGTAGGTATTAGACATGGGAACCCTCACAATAGAACCGTTATGCATATTGGACCGTAGAGTCCGAAATCTCATGTACCATCTGGTAGACCAAGTTAAGGTCCAGTGGGACAAGTATAGTCCATGATCTGCTACTTGGGAGGATGTCGAGACATTACGACATGATTATCCCTCAATTTTTTGACCACCTCGAGAATATGTTTTTCGTAGGTTGGGTGTATGTTACACCACATTTTGACTTAGACAACTAGGATTACCTGAGGCCTAATTACCTTTATTTTCTATTCAGAATGAAACTATTAATCATACACTTGAACTTTTAAGATGTAGGAACATTTATGAATGTTTAAATGTTATTTCAATGATGATGGATACGATGTGATCTATTATGTGAATGCAAATCTTATGAATGTTTAAATGTTAAATTGAATGATGATGGATATGATGCGATCTATTATGAAAATGTAAACCCTATGAATGCTTAAATGGTATTTGAATAATGATGGATATGATGCGATCTATTATGTGAATGTAAATCTTATGAATGTTTAAATGTTAAATTGAATGATGATGGATATGATGCGATCTATTATGAGAATGTAAACCCTATGAATGTTTAAATTTTATTTGAATAATGATGGATATGATGCGATCTATTATGTAAATGAAAATTCTATGAACGAGTAAGGTCAATTGAATTATGGGGATGTTATGAGATCTATTTCTAACTTGAAAACTTTGATATTAAAGTTGTTTGTACGTGGATACCGAATTGAGATTTTGGTTGTATAGAATTACATGATGATAATGAATAGATATGGATGAGTTTGTGTTATAGACTAATCTATAGGTCAGTGGGCTATGAAATAGCCAAGGGATAATGATAATGAAAGTGGATGTCATGAGCACCGACCGAGAAACAATATGGTATGAATATTTGTATGTGAAATTATATTGGTTTGAATGCATTTCTATGATATGTGGACCAGTGCAGGATTTCAAGTGGTGAGACTGCCTAAAACTGAATAAATGATGAAAAAATTTCCAGCAACACTGTGCCACTGTATATTCCATTGTAGGGTGTGGACCCTAGTCCTGTTAGGAGGGGTGGAGGCATTTCCCACCGTGTATCCTTTGAAACCTGGAGTCATGGGAGGGAGGTGTTAGCTCACTCTCCCCTAGACGTGTGATGATGACTGTCATTTGCCTACTAGGGAAGCTTGGTCAAGATAGTGATACTTCTGCTTACGGGTTCTATTTGGATTTAGGTCAATATAGTTGACGCTCCAAGATAGTCCAGTAGAGGAAGGATAGGAATGGAAGATGGAAGTAAGTTAGGGAGGAAGGATGAATATAAATAATTGAGAGTGTAAGGAGATCTTCCTTATGGTGGAATTTATTGTTTTTCCTTCTAAAAAGAAAATGTGTATATATGAATATTCATAATTACTTAACTAAACTACAATTGTCTAAAAAACAATGTTTAGCTAGATTATTGTAATTAAGGGATTTCACAAACATTTGATTGGTTTATTATCTTTTATAAAATGAATAGTCTTGTTGATTGGATTGGATGGATACATAAATTACTATAGAGGTGATAGTTATTGTTATTAGTACATGCACGAGACTTGTATGTACTAGCTACACATGCATTTCTTGTACATGTACACTAGTATGTATGAGTTTTATTGGCTTACTTACTGATAATATTGTTTATTGGATATGAATGTGTGAACCATGTGTCTTTTCCTTTGTATCATAAAATACTTTAACTTCGGGATGAAGTTTCCTGAAGGGTGGGTGTATGTAACAACCCTAAGTAATTAATCAATTGTTATGATTTAAATAATTGTTTAATGTATATTAGTTTAATTAATTAATTAATTCATTGTCTTGATTAAATATTTGTTTAATGTATATTAGTTTGATTAATTAATCAATTAATAATCATGACTAAATATTTGTTTAAGGAATATTGGTTTAATAAATTAATAATTTTCATTTTGAGACTTAGTGTATCGGTAGATGACCCATAAATGAAAAGGGGATAAGGTGGTTGACACTTAATG
>JZKD02S0626421.1:741447-752255 GCA_000966675.3 Picea glauca | reverse complement strand
TTTGCAGATTGATCATGTCGGGCATTGTAATTGACCAAATCCCCTTTTATGGATTAGTCAAACCCTAATTGTAATATGAAAATTAAGAACTCGCCCCCCAGGCTAATTAAAGTGGTTCTAACCACCCAGAAAGAGAATTCGACCCTTCCAGTGAAGAGGCACCTCCTTTCAACGCTTTCCAGTTTGTATAAACAAAGGAATCCAACTTCTCATTTTCTCACTCACTCATCTCACTCATCTAGTGTGCAAGTATTGAAGGAAGCTGCAGTTACCAGTTGCCAGAAGAAGGAAAAGAGAGAGGCGCATTGCTTGGGAGATGATATTCTCTAGTGTTTGGTTTATTGTCTTAACATTGTATTGGCTATCTATATTAAGGAATTTTTTGCTGGGTTTTCTTCCCCGTGAGAGTTTCCTAGGATAAATGTTGTGTATCTTATGATTTTGTTTCTCTCAATGATCCTATCTATGCTTTGTTTATCTAGTAAATTAAAAAGAAACCTAATAACATTTTAAACCTTAACATGGTATCAAAGCTAAGATGAAGAGAGCATCTTTCACTGGATAAAGAAAAACTTCACTGTTGTCATACACAAAAATTAGGGCCTTTTATTGAAGAGGAATTTCAGCCCAAAAGTCATCTAGAAAAGTGTGCCCTAGCCCAAGGAACTCTTTGGCACCTTCAACACACCTTTTAAGTGGATAGAACTCCCAGAAAGTGAAACCCTAGTTTTCACTGGTACCAGAAGTACCAGAAAACTAGAATCACGAGAAAACCATAAGTACCAGAAGACTAGAAGTACCAGAAAACCAGAAGCACCAGTCCAGAAATTCGCTTGTCAAGTTTGAGGGGGAAAAAAATAGATTTTTTGAAATCTAACTTCACCAGGCCACTCAGCTCAGCCAAGCGCACCTCTTGGTAAGTTCAAAATTCAATTATGAGAATTTTCAATTTTTGGTCATTTTCCTAGCTCTAGGTAAAGATGTTTGCAAGCACTAAGCTTGTTGACAAGCTAGAAGGTGTGGAAAATTTTTGTGCCTGGAAGTATAGGATTGCACTCATTCTTGAAGAGAATGACCTAGCAAGATTCATTAAATAAAATGTACCAGAACCCGTCGATGTTGTAGCTAAAGAAAAACACCAAAAGGACATAGTTAGGTCCAAAACAATAATTGTAGATTCTATAAAGCATCACTTGATTCATCAAGTGGCTTCAAAGAAGACTCCAAAATAAATTTTTGATGCCTTAACCATATTATATGAAGGAAGGAACATCAATGAGAAGATGAATATAAGAACTCAACTCAAGAATACAAGGATGTAGAAAGGAGAAACAATCCAAGAATATTTCTCCAGAATATCACAATTCAAAGAACAACTAGAAGAAATTGAAGACACTATAGATGAATACAAACTTATAATGATGACCCTTAATGGTATCATAAGACCTTGGGATGCATTCATCCAAACTATTTGTGTCAGAAAAGACAAACTACAATTTGACAGTCTTTGGGAAGAATGTGTTCAAGAAGAAGCAAGAGTAACTAACCGAGAAGATTTGCTATCAAGAGATGAAGATCAAGACATAGATACTCATACTAAAGGAGGAAGAAATAATTATTACTTCTACAAAGAAACTCATAAGGAGTCTCACCCCCAAAACAAATTCATACATAAATAATCTCATCCAAGGAGATTCTAGAAATTTTAAAAAGGGAAAAGAAGAGAAAATGATTTCTCATCCTACCAATGTTACCATTGTGACAAGATGGTACATATTGCTAAGAATTTTCCATCTATATGAGAAGAATACAAGAAGAGAAACAAAAGGAACCATTCCAATGTAGTTGAAGATGAAGAGCCACCCACAAAGATGATAAAAGAACAGAATGAAGACTATGTCTTAATATCTTCCCTCTCAGGATCAGTGTCACCTACTGAGGACACTTGGCTCATAGATAGTGGTGCTTTCAAGCACATGATAGGTCAAAGAGACATTCTCTCTTGCCTTTCATAAAAGAAGTTTCCCCAAAAAGTTACACTTGGAGATGATGATCAATACCCTATCAAAGGAGTAGGAGAATCAAACTACAAGCTTGATTCAGGGACCCCAATGAAGATGAATGATGTACTATATGTACCAGGTTTGACAAAGGAATTACTCTCCATATCAGCTTTAGAAAATAAAGGCTTTAGAGTTTCCTTCATATATGGAGAAGTTCTTATGTGGGCCAAAGGAAAAACCATGGAAGAAGCAATTGTTATTGGAAAAGAAGAATGTGGCTTGTATAAGCTAAAGGGTCAATCGAAAGAAGCCATAAGACACTCCATTGAGAATGCATGTGAACTTTGGCATAAAATATTATCCCACATCAACTACAAGGCATTACCATATGTAAGAAAGGCAGTCACAGGCCTACCAGAATTCAAGGTTGACAATGAAGGAGTCTGCAATGAATGTGCACAAGGAAATAACATCAACAACCCTTTTTCGAAGAGAGACAATAAAGAAGAAGGAGTCATAGAGCTCATTCACTCAGATGTATGTGGCCCAATTCCATCAACCTCCATTAGTGGGTATGTATACTATGTATCTTTTATTGATGACTATTCTTGTAAAACATGGGTTTACTTTTTGAAATCAAAAGATGAAGGGTTCAGTAAATTCAAGGAATTCAAAGCCTTGATAGACAATCTTTCTGAAAGAAAGATCAAGATACTCAGGTCAGATAATGGAGGAGAATACACCTCAAAAGAGTTTGATTTTTTTTTCAAATATGACGGGATAAAGAGGACGCTGACCACTCCCTACAATCCTCAACAAAATGGTGTAGCAGAAAGAAAGAACATAACTACAATGGAAGCAGTGAAGACCATAATCCATGATCAAGATATTCCAATGCACTTATGGGTAGAAGTAGAAAAAACAATAGTATATGTACAAAATAGATTGTCCCATAGTGCACTTGGGTTCAATACCCCTAAAGAAATGTTCTCTGGAAAGAAGCCAAAAGTAATCCATCTCAAAATATTTGGCTGCCCAGTATTTATACACATTCCGAAAGAGAAGAGAACCAAGTCGTACCCTTTAGGAAAGAAGGGAATATTTGTTGGATATTGTGAGGTCTCCAAGGCCTTCAGAGTTTATATACCATGTTACTATGATATTCAGATCAATAGGGATGTAACCTTTGATGAATATGAAACACTCAATAAATCAATAAGATGCCAACTTGAAGAAGTATATGAAGAGGAACCTGTAGCTCCCAGAGTTGCAGAACTAGTGAGGGAAGTTGTAACTTTCCCTGATGAGGAGATTCTAGAAGATCATGACATAATAGAATCTCAAGAACCTCCCCAGATGAAAATATCACACAAGAGAAACCCATCTCGGGCAAGGGAACTTATTCAAGATGGAGAGAAGTATGGTTCCCCCGAAGGAACCATGAGACAAGTGAAGAAACCCAAGCCATTCTCCCGTTATATGGCTTTGATGTGTGATATATTAGAAAAGGAGCCTACCTGCTTTGAAGAACCCATTCAGAAGAAAGAATGGGCAGGTGCCATGACAAAATAATACCAATCCATCATAAAGAATGATGTATGGGAAATAATTCCCAGACAGAATAGAAAGGATGTGGTATCTTCCAAATGGATTTTCAAAAGAAAACATGTTGTTGATGGAAGTATTGATAAATATAAAGCAAGGTTTTTTTCTCGTGTATTTTCTCAAAAGGAAGGCATTGATTATGAAGATATATTTTCTCATGTATCTAGATACACTTCAATCATGAACATCATATCCCTTGCAGCTAATATGAAGTGGAAGTTACATTAGATGGACGTGAAAAAAACCTTTTTGGATGGTGTCATTGAAGAAGAAGTTTATATAGAACAATCTTAAGGGTTTGAAGTTGAATACATGAAGACTTATGTCTGGAAGTTGAAGAAGGATCTATACGGATTGAAGCAAGATCCTAGAGCTTGGTATGGAAGGATTGATAGTTTCCTGACAAGATTGGACTTTACCAAGAGTAAAGCTGATTCTAACCTTTACTTCAAGGTTATGAATGATGAGTCTGTTATATTGTTGATGTATGTGGATGAATTATTCTTAACTGGAGAAGAAAAGCTCATTATTAAATGTAAGAAGAAACTCACTGCAGAATTTGAGATGAAAGACCGTGGCCTAATGCACTATTTCTTAGGTCTTGAGGTCTGGCAGAGCCCAGAGAGGATCTTCCTTAACCAAGGGAAGTATGCAGTTGAAACACTGAAGAGATTTAATATCTTGGAGTGAAATTCCATGAATACACCCATGGAAACTAAGTTGAAGCTCTTAGATGACACTCCATAAGAATTGATTGATGCTATGTTATATAGACAAATCATTGGGTCATTGATGTATCTGATGAATACCAGGCCAAATATATGCTTTGTTGTGAACACCTTTAGTCAATTTCTGGTAGATCCCATACGTGTTCACCTAATTGCTGCAAAACATGTGATGAGGTAACTTAAGGGTACTTTAGATTGTGGTATCAATTATAATGGAGATCATGACTTCATAATGAGTGGTTATACTGATTTAGATTGGGTTGGAAGTGTCTCTGACAGAAAGAGAACTTCATCATGTTGTTTCAGTCTGGGGTCAGCCATGATCTCATGGAAGAGTAGGAAGCAATCAAGCATTTCTCTCAGCATGACAGAAGTAGAATACATTGTTGCATGTTCCTCCAGTTGTGAAGCCCTATAGCTTTGAAAGTTGTTAATGGGTCTATTTGAATTGGATATGGAAGAAACCGTGATTCTATGTGATAATTGGAATTGCATAAATATGATAGAGAACCCAGTGTTCCATGACAATTCAAAACACATAGAGATACAATATCATTACATCCATGATATGGTGCATAGGGGAGCCATAAAGCTCTAGTATGTTAGCACAGATGAACAAGTTGTTGATGTGTCGACCAAGCCTCTATCTCATGTAAAGTTTGAGAACTTTCGAAATAATCTTGGTGTATTCTGAAAGGACCTCCCTCAAAAGGGGGAGTAGTGTTGTGATTCCAGCTTCATGATGTGATGTCATCCTAGTGCTGAAGATTTCCAGCCTCGTGTTGATGTTGTTTTGTTTCCAGCCTCAGGCTTTGATGCTAGCTTCATGCTGATGTTGTTGTGTTGCCAGCCTCATGTTGTGATGCCATCTTCGTGCTGAATATTTCTAGCTTTGTGTTGATGTTGTTGTGTTTTCAACCTCGTGCTGTGATGCCAACTTCATGCTAAATATTTCCAGCTTCATGTTGATGTTGTTGTGTTTCCAACCTCATGTTGTGATGCCAGCTTCGTGCTAATGATTTCCAACCTACTGCTGATGTTGATGATGATCTAGCCTTTGTGTTGTGAAGTTATTGTTATTGATGATGATTTATTAGTGTTATACTAATCCATGTTGATGGAGATGATGATGCCATTGCAACTCCCTATTGTGAATGATTATATTGATGATGAGAAAAATTTTCGATGATTTATAGATATGTCAGTCAATGTTCCAGACGTTGTTGATGTTGCTTCCCTCTCTCTCTCTCCTCATGATATTGTAGAATACCCTTCTTGTTAAGGGGGAGTGTTGAAATATTGTAACTGCAAAGAGTATTCTATTTATTATTGATTTATTATTCATTAGATCAATCCCCTTTTGTAGATTGATCATGTCAGCACTGTAATTGACCAAATCCCATTTTGCGGATTGGTCAAACCCTAATTCTAATATAAAAATTAAGAATTCACCCCCAAGGAAAATTAAAGTGGTTCTAACCACCCAAAAAGAGAAGTCGTCCCTGCCAGTGAAGAGACACCTCCTTTCAACACTTTCCAGTTTGTATAAAGAAAGGAAGCCAACGCCTCCTTTTCTCACTCACTCAACTCACTCATCTAGTGCACAATTATTGAAGGAAGTTGCAGTTACCAGCTGTCGAGAGAAGGAAGAGAGAGATTCACATTGCTTGGGAGAGTATATTCTCTAGTTTTTGGTTTATTTTCTTGACATTGTCTTGGCTATCTATACTAAGGAATTTTTTGTTGGGTTTTCTTCCCCATGAGGGTTTCCCGAGATAAATGTTGTGTATATTGTGATTGTGTTTCTATCAATGATCCTATCTATGATATGGTTATCTAGTAAATTGAAAAGAAACCTAACAATAGTTTAAACCTTAACACCAACAAATGTTCTTATCTACAACTCCAACATTCCAAGGGTTCTCTCTTTGTGTTATCAATCTTACCCGGGGCTGCTCCAAAGGGTTTATTTCCAATCCGAGAGGGGAACTTTTGTTGATATACACTTTTAGTAGGAAGGCTCATTTTAGAACCTTTCCCATACTTCTTAAATATTGAGGGTTTAAACCCCTTCTTCTTGAATCCCAAACCACTTTTCTTCTTCTAGTCCTCATGAGGTTTCGTCTTATTCTTAAATTGCTCATGGCAATACCTTGCCTTCTGGATAGTGTCTTATAAGGTCTTTTGGCTCATTAAATTCAATTATGTCCTAGAAGGACTAAGTCAGTCCACTAATAAATTGTTGCATATTTACCTTTTCATCCTTTATGTAGGGAACACACCTTATCAACTCAAGGAATTTATTGATATATTCATCTATGGCGAGTTGTCCCAACTTGAATTCATATAACTCCTTGGTCTTCCCATCAAAGTATTTCTCTGACATGTACTTCTTCTTGAAGTATTTCTCAAATTGTTTTGATGACAAGTCCTTCTCATGGATTCCTTTCACATTCCTGAGGTCCTCCCACCAAATGGAGGCCTTTCCATTGAGGTTAAAATGGCTATTCGAACCTTTAAGTTTTCAGAGTAGTCATGGAATCTGAAGCACTTCTTCAATCCAAGCAACCAAACTTCTGCTTCTTCTGTATTCTTAGTTTCTCCATCGAAAGTGGGTGGGTTGGATTTCTTTAACTCTTCAGGGTCATGTCTCTTGGAATGTTTCCTCTTCTTTCTTTTCCTTTCAGAATGAAAACTAGTTTTTCTACTAGAAGATTCCTTCGGGTTTTCAGTTTCCTCACCAGAGGATTCTTTCGATGAGTGTCTCTTGGCTCCATGTTGGGCCTTCTTTCAGGTGATCCTCATTGTGTGGTCGCTTTCAGGTTTGTGCTTTCATATCTCAGGTGGAATTTGAGTTTTCTTAGTATGGTGTTTGTCGACATAATTGGTTGTTGGTCCATGTTGCAGTTGTCTTTGTATATATGATAAGCTTTGTATTAGGACTTCATTAATTTCAATTTTATTTTCCTGCTCTTTTATCAGCCTTTCATTGTCAACCTTACATCTCTGCAATTTTTGCATGAGGCTTCTTATAGTTTCAGCCAAATCTAGAGGGGTTTCCCACCACCCTCTTTTCATGAGATTCTTCCTCCCTATTGTGGGACATTTCCCCTAATTCATGGTGTGTCACCATCCTTTATGTTTTATTTTTCCCACGGTCACTGACTGCTTGAGTGTCGATAAAACATTCTCTGTTAGTTAATGATATACTAGTTTTATGAACAACATACAGTTCAAATTTTGAAAAATGTATAACAACAATAGAAAGTTCCATCCCTTCCTTCAATAGAGGTTTAAATAAGCCTCTTAGGAATGTGGTAAGATAGGGTTTCACCCCTAAAATTTCTCTAATAATATTTTTATGTGACTCGTTCATGAGCTCAAGCAGGCCAAGTGTTGTGACCATGCTCCGATACCAATTTGTAACACACCCGACCCCTAAGTACCCTTTCTAGTGATGGGGCATCAAAAAAATTTCTTACTCTAATCCAATCAAATTATGTCTCTTGGGTCTCCATCCTCTTCTACTCAACCATATCTCTCTAACGATGACTACCAGACTCAAAACCAAGCTCTGGATCACAAGTTATGGCCTTTCAAAGTTCTTTGGGAATTTATTAGATATGGGCCACATGGAACCATGTGGATCCACCTCATTCATACTGTCCGCATGGTCCTACATCCATGGGGGAGGTTCATACACCTTCCAATCCAATGATAGGACACAATCTTCATTTAACACATGAGATAGAAGGAAGTTCAGTGCTTTGGCATTGAACATAGCTTCTCCTTTGTGCACGCCTATCCTCCGAAGTCTCAAACTCCTAAAATCCCAAAGGATCCCGAGATATCACCATGTGGCTCTAGCCTTCGGGCCTTTTGACTTATCCTCGATGATGTACCCCAAACCTATAGAGTCCCGAAGTCCCGGACTCCTGAAAGGTACACCCTCACACATGGTGATGTACTAGATGTGAAGGAAAGTATAGGTGGGTCCCGAATACTCTTCCCACCAAGTGGACCAAACATGTAAGTTCCAGGGTTGACATGCAACAAGGCAGAGAGGAAACGTGGCCCCTACAGTGGGTGACACATGTCACATTTTATTGGGCACATAAGGCATGTGAAAACACATGAATCTTGGTGACATGTGGCATGTCAAACTTGGGTCCACGTCACTCTGGGTGACATCAACATGCCATGTCACCCCAGATTGGTATCCTTCCAATCCCTTTCATCTCACGGTCAAGGTGTGTCCACGCAACCCCTGGATCTACAACCTCCATTACTTTGTAACTTCGTCGTTTGGGTATTTTGTGGTGTGACTTCATCCTTACTCTCAAAGTGGTCAGTGTTGGGCTGACCATGGTCTACATCTAATGGTCAGGGAAGATCCTGAAGGGTCCCTAGATTTACGATCCTTGTCACTTCGCAGCTCCGACCTTCAGAGGTTTCAACATTATGGCCACTATGTTCTCTCAGAGTAGGACTTCACCAAAGTATCGTATGTGGGTCCTTCCACTAGATAATCAAACGGTTAAGATGGGTTCTTAACAAAATCCCCAAATCCATGACTCTCATCACTTCGTAACTTTGATGTTCAGGGAATTTGGTGCTATAACGTCTCTGTTCTCCCGAAGTATGACTTCACCAGACTTACCTCAGTGTAGATCCAACTACCAAGGGGACTCTCGAATGCCATCAAATTTGTGGCTTGTGTTACTTCATGATTGATGAATATATCTGGGTTTAACGGTGGGGTAGGTCTATCTGCCATGGTTAGGGAAACCTCGAGGCCCTTTTCAACCTTGTGGGTAATCGTAACACCTAGTTTCCTTCGAACGATTTACAAATGGTAAGGTTGTAACATTTCGGAGGTTCGGACTCTCGAAGTTCCCGAGCCAAAATGGCTTAGCTCCTTTGGGGTCTAGCGCAGGTTTCCCAGACCTTGGGCACATGTGACCTTCAAAATCTCTCATGGGCTATGCAAAAATCTCTTAGTCGATAATTGGTTAAAGAAATGGGTATGATCCCTTGGTCAAACGAGTGAAATGTATGAAGGAGGTGCCCTCCCTCCATAGGTTTTGAACTTGGATTTCCTGCGAAGGTAGATTCGAGAGGTCGACATGACTTAAGGATTCTAGTAAATCCTACCCCGACCCTCTTGCAAACTTACATCCCACAACTCTCTAACTACTAAGTTGAGTCAAGCAAAAGACCCTTCAAAATCATGGGCCCACAGAGAGAAAATACATATTTCTACCTTAATCATTCAATACAAAACTCAGTCATAGACATATAAATATATTCAATCATCATTTCCATTTCAATACACAGAGTATGAAAATACTTATCAAAAAACTAGAAATCGTGTAGTGATTGCTGAAAGGGTTGTAGTTTCCACCCAACCATAGGAACAACCACTCCTAGATGTATTTATCGCTGACCAACCCCTAGCTATACCATTATGCTCTGAGAGAGACTCTTTATTCTTGCTCAATGATAGTGATGGATAGAGGTTACTCTCTTCCTCCACAAGATCTTGGAAACCGATTTTCTTTGTACCAAGCAAGGAGGTCTGCACGAGTACTTCCACATTCACTCGTCAACCCCGTTTATCATCTTGAAATGAAAACCCTACCAACAACTTCTTGCACCCAGAACAAGCTTATTTCTCAGTTCTTCCTCTAACTAGAGAGATGCAAGCGCTCTTTTCCCTTCTTGATATTGGTCTCTCGACTCTGCTTTCTTGCGCAGATCTGCCTTTACCCACAAATTACCTCTTTTCTTTCCTTCCTCAACAAGGTTACGTGGATACGAATCCCTACCTCGTGGTCAAGTCTAGAAGTCTTGCAGATGGGTACTCTGCTCCATCTCCTCATTAACTCTTGAGGAGGACTCCTCTAGCTACCAGTCTGAATGACAATTCATTTTTGGGTCAGAGGAATGTTTTGGGTCTGAGTCATTCAATATAGTAAGGTATTGGTTTGGTGGGGGGTCTTCTCAACCATTTCTGGTTCCCCTCACCATCTCTCTCATAGCACCATGGTCTCTCTTGGAAAACCCCCCTTTCAGTAGTTATGCAACACTTATTCATTTTCTATTAATAACAGAAAATACATACATTGACCTTTTATAATGAAAAGGTTCATCAAATCTAACATTACACATATCTAGTCTTCCATAATCTCTTGGCCAATTATAGTTATATTTCCAAATTGGGGGAAAAGGGGTATTACACCAGGCATGAGAGGCTATATGTTGAAAGACCAATAAACCTAGCATTGTACATTGTAATATATTAATAAAATACATTAGTGCTTGAGGGAAAGGGAGCTAGGATTTGTTAATGCTTAATGATAAAGAATATCTTTTTATCTCCATAACTATTTATATAACATTTTTTAATAATAATAATAATAATAATAATAAGTTTTAAGTGAGAAGTAAACCAACAAACTTTAACATATAT
>JZKD02S0626421.1:700073-725248 GCA_000966675.3 Picea glauca | reverse complement strand
TATATATATATATATATATATATATATATATATATATATATATATGTATGTATGTATGTATGTATGTATGTATGTATGTATGTATGTATGTATCCCGCTCTTGCGAGTACATGTTATTGTGTTATTCTTTGAGGACACTTGGGTGTAAGTGATTTGATTATAGTACATCGTTATTGTTTCGCTTATGAATTTTTATGATGATGTTGATGTATTATGATTTTATATTATTGATATATGCGTATTGACAGATGTTATTGATGTGTTTTCCCTAAGTGTGTAGGACATTGACAGAGTGTGGATGCTGATGACATTAGTGGGCCTCCTTGGACTTTAGATTGAGTTAGGGAGTGGATTGTATTGGTTTGAGTATTCCCTTTATGCATTATGTGACATATGATCGATTATAGTATGACTTTATATACAGATCAATGAAAGTGTTTCATTGATGGATTAAGGCTCATGCTTTCTTGCTAATCTGACTCACATAAGGAATAAAGGGGCCATGCACATAGACTAAATATTGAGGGAGAGGTGTGGAAGCATCCGTGTCACAACCTACTAGCACTTTCGTTGTGGCTCGAATTGTAGGTTAATGATTACCTCGTTTGAGAGGTCCATGATGTCGTGAGGGAAGACTAAGATAGTCGCTCATGAATATTTCTAAGGGGCACAGAATAAGGTAGGTTCCTTATTCCTTAGAAGCCTTTATTCTCTCGCAAGGTTTCCCGAATGGAGTGCTGACTCCAGGGGTTGGACAACTACCAAAACCAGTCAAGGGAGAGTTGCACCCTTGGAGCACGAAGTTCGTATTGAAGGGCACATCGCGTAAATAAAAATTGAGTCAATGAACCTAGGTGGCCTAGAAAACCTTGGACAAATAATTAAACCTTGTAAAATCTTTAAGCATTGCCGTAATTAATTAATTAATTAAGGATTGAAATGATTACTTATGAATCCCCAAATGAAAGTCTAAGCCTATTAAAAAATTTAAGCCTAAGTCTAAGTTAGTAAGAAAACTAAAACCAAATTATAAATTAAATAATGATGGGATGAAGTAAATCAAGTTAAGAAACTACGAAAAATTAAATAAACCTAGAGATTGATTTAATACCAAATTGGAATTTAAGGTAAGAGTGGAATAAAGCTGAAGGGATGTGTACGCATAGAAAGGTATCTAGAGTCTAGTTAACACTAGTCTAACTAGAAGAAGAATCCTATTTTAACCCAACTCAGATTTAGTGAGGTGTCAATCATTAATTGGAAATAAGGAGAATAAAGAGAAAACTATGAGTGATTTAAGGAGCGCTTTTAGGAGAGATGAGGGAAATTGACTTTTATTAAAATAAATTATGAAATTTTCTTATGCAACTTAGGGAGAGGGTGACAAGTGTATGGGGGGAATTAATTATAAATTATCTAATTAAAGAGTGAATTAAATGTGCAAGTAAAAATAGTCATGAAGGAAACTCCTATAAAGTAAATGGTGAAAAAAGAAAAAGGGATCACACGATTTATGAGTAAAGTTATGCTGAAGAAATTCGACTAGTTTTACTTTGAAAGTTGGGAAACTCAACTTGAAAGAGAGTGGTGGCTCTACGTTGCGAGGCAAGCTTGGCGCTAGAGTATTCTGGTTGTGTGTGTGGCCCCTTTTTGGCTCAAGGGCTAAGGGGGAAAAAGATTACCCATATTGTAGGATGGGAGGTACCGGTGAAGTCTCTACGATTAACAAGAGAAAGAGAAAGGTGAGGAGGAGCGTGTGGCCCCTTTGTGGCTCAGGGGCTAAGAGGGAAAAATATTACCCATATTGTAGGATGGGAGGTACCGGTGAAGTCTCTACGATTAACAAGAGAAAGAAAAAGGACAGGAGGAACACAATCGCAGAAGACATATTTGGTTTCTTCGCCATCGGTTATGGTATTTTACTTGAAATTGTACATGCATTAATATTTTATTGTAAGCCATGAATTATTAGACTTCCTCGTGAATGAGAATGTAATTCAAAAATCGAATTGGCAACTCCTTGATTGTTTAGCGAATCGAGAATGATTAATGGTTGATAATAGATGTGTATTTATATATTGATTTCAAATTTCATGGTCACGGCCATTGGCATGCATATTAGAATTTTAAATTTATAATTTTTTATTGATTATAGAATCCCTATATTGGATTTATTAAAGGATATAGAAGTCCTGTACATATATTTCATTTGTGAAATCAATTAGGTTACCTTGAAGTCCGATCTTGAGTTATTGAATAATCGACATTAATTTTCGAGAGCTAGATCATGTGTAAAGCTAGTAGAATTTCATTTTCCCTTCTTAAAATAATTTGCTGACGCAGGAGATGCTAGTATACCTGCACAAACGACCCCTTATATTCTTTAGGGGCGAATCTGTATGCATTAGACACAGAATAGGAATTATCCCCGTTGTATCTCGATTGGTTCGTCCCTGTAATCGTCACACGCAGTGTGGGAATTTATCCCTGGTGTATATTCAATTTGGCTTGTCCATGTATATATTACCATGTGTTTTGTCCAGGCGTGGGTTTTCTTTTAGCGCCTTGCGTGGTGAACCTTGGTGCGGACTGGCATGTCCTTTGTAGGCTCTCATCCGCGACTGGACCTACCATGACCATGGCCCTTGGCCTAGTTGCTGATCTTCCAAAAACGTAATTAATAATACCGGATTTCGGTGGGTTCGATATCCCTCTGACTGAATCTTAAATTTTATATCCTGTGGTCCTTCATCGATTTTAAGACTGTTTTTCACCTTCACTATTTTTCCATGACTGTCAGCGAATTTCTTGGCTCTTGCAATCCTCACACGACTGCTTTTCACCCCCAAAAATCTCTCTTACACTTCGCTGACAACGATTCCTTGCTGCCCGGATCCCTTACCTTTTGCGTTTTATTCAAGACAGAATCCCTCCCTCACTGTCCGAAATTTCGAGTGGCCTTGGCAATTGTTTGACTGCCAGCAATCTGATTTCCCAGCATATCGAAAGGACCTCCCTGTAGCGGATCTTGTCGTCACGCAGTGGTATTTTTCGGCCAACGATCACATTGGTTCCATGCAAATCGTCCTTGACGGCCTGCGATATTTATAACACTTGCCAGACTTAATAACTGACAATGATTATAATGGTGCATGCCTTCCTCAATGGCTAAATTATTTCGGCGCAAGACTGGAAGCTGTGTCTTGAGTTTCCCTTTTGGTCTGGCTTCTAACAGTCGTTAACGGATTGACAATTTTTACGGAGGCCACCATGATAGCGATAATAGATTTTTACTTTTTAGTCAACAACCTTTCTAAAACTAAGATATAGGCCAATCTTAATTAATAATAGGTGAATAACGAGAAAACACTTTTGTATTCCATGGATAAACCTATGATTGGTGTTCTTAAGAGTACCACATAACCTAAATTATAGGAGGCTAATGTGTACTGGATAAATTTTAACACATGATTAGGGTTGCTTCTTAAATTATGATGTGTTAATTTCTAAATAAAATAGACCTTCCCTTATAACAATTGATATGGATTATTTTTTGAGTGGTATTATTGTTGGTATACATAACGTGACTTGCGCATTTAGTATTCTTAAGAGATTCCGAAGAAGGGCCAATTCAAGTATGCCCCTTGCTTCGCTATGCAAGCATCGCATAGAATTATAATATGACATCATATCTGGGTAGCAAGCGGTGTAACTTGCTCAAGAGAACCTCCATTTTGGGTATATTTTTTTATCATCTGAATTCACTAGAGTAATTGTGCGATTGAGGATAAAAGTAGTTCATTTAGACGCCATTACTTTGCGTAAATAAATCTATTTTTGTCTATTTTTTAAGGATGAATCAGGACTTTTGGTAAAATTTGAGCTCCAAGGTGTGCATGTATTATTTGTTACTCGATGATGTAATTATTATATTGAATTCATTGCGCTTGCGGATATTACCATGTTATGGTTTAGTTCTTGATTAATTGCTTTAATGATCTTCCATCATAGTAGATTACTTTATTACGCCTTGAAAATGATTGGATAAGTATAGCGGATATACCTAGTCTTAAATTGTGGTTTACATTTGAATGTTTTTAGTTGCTATATGCATCAATTGTATAGATAAATGTTATTATAGATGAATTATTGTTGGAATGATTATGATTGCAAAATATGAAAATTATGTTGATAGATGTTGTTTATAGTTGGACTATAGAGGAAATTCTTAAGAGGTGTTTCTGGCGCCTATTAAGTTGATGTATGTTGTGGTAGAATTTTATTGTGCCATGAATTTAATGCGATGTATGATTGGTTTTGTGATTAGATTACTTGCGTCATGAATATAGAATTGATGATTACTTTTGTGCCATGAAAATAAAGTTGACAATTACTCTTGTGCGATTAATTATGTGGATGTATGATTGTTTTAGAAATTAGTCTACTATTGCTCCCTTAAATAAAGTTGATGTATGATTGTTTAGTAGTTAGATTTCTATGGCGCCATGTGATAATGTGAATGTATGATCGATAATCTAGATTGGAGTTATGATTTGTGGTTGATTAAGGGATTTAGGCACCTCCTTGTTCCTCAGAACAATCGCCAACCCTGAGACCTTAAGTGCTCAAAATCAATTGGATGAATCCTGGGCTTGAGCATTGCTTATGTGTCCTAGAGGTCCTAACCATGCAGGATAGGTTGGGCGGGTAGTTCTTTTTACTCAATGACGTGGTTGATCATTTATTGTATTTTCTTTAGTTGATTGTGTGGTGTCGAATAATGTCGCTTTTTATGTCTATGCGTTGATTATGTGTCCTTGTTAATTATGTTAATGCAATGAATGTGTCGTTATTAAATTATGATGATGTGTAGCTTGTGATGTTACTAATTATGTCATGACATTTTTATTTTCATAATGCGATTTTTTTTTACCTATTATACATCGTTGTTTGTTGTCGTAACGACGGGGCCATTACAATATATATAGTGAGACTTCCACATCGATAGATAACAAATATTTTTATACACAAGACATATTTTTAAGAATTATCATAGAATGCTTTTTGTCCTTTTGATATTTTAATTGTGAGCTTGATATCTACTTGTGTCTACTTTGAACTTTTATATTTGAACGAAGAGATTTTATTCTAATTTCATTTACTTTTTTGATATTTTTATAACACATTGTTTTACCACCCTAGCAACTTGAATGTGTAATCTCCTTCCCAAAGGACCCTTGAGCTATAATGGGGTTGTATGAAAGCTACTAGTCTAAAAATATGAGAAAAGAGTGAAGATTCTATCTTGAGGGGAAATCCCAATCTTTTGAACTCTCTTCAATATACCAAACTCTTCAAAAATATCCTATATAAAGTTAAGTTTTATAGACACCATCTAAGACTAGGGTGAAAAGGTATATCAACCCTCTAGCTGAAGCCTCTATTTTATAGGCTTTGTGGCCCAATGTTATGATCTGACTGCTTAAAATATCACAATAAAAAAGAAGTACACACTATGTATAACAATGTGAGAGATAAATAAGAGAGATGGGTTACACAAAAAAACTCTTTAAAGAATAGGATAAGCTCATCCAAATACGCAAATGCATTCATATTTCACAATTAATATGTCCTTCATAATGAATACATTATCTCTCTCTCTATATAACTATTGATACATTGCATATGTGGCCCATTTATTATTAGGTCAACCCTATTACATATACATTTACACATTGCCTATACATTTAACCCCCATATATACCCCCCTTGGGGTCATATCATATACATTTAACCCCATATATGCACCCTTGGGGTCATATCATATACATTTAACCCCATATATGCACCCTTGGGGTCATATCTTATACATTTAACCCCATATATGCCCCCTTGGGGTCATATCATATACATTTAACCCCATATATGCCCCCCTTGGGGTCATATCATAGTACCCTTGTTGGTTCTACTTTATCTCACTGGGGGGTTAAATACCAAGGGTTCGTCAAGATTTATCAACAAAACCTCAAGATCCCGACATATTCAATGTTCAATCCAAGACTAAAGAGGGTCTCACCCAAGTTTCCATGAGAATCGTAGAGACCATTATTCTTTTTTTGGATGAGAAGAGACAACACATACATGAGAACCTCTAGAGAATAAATATATTAATCCATTCACAACTAAGCAACAAACTACGATACATAAAAAAATAGACATAAATATCATAAAATCATAATAGAGAGATTAGAGGAGATAAAATAATTCACAATTCATTCATTAACCTCAAATGCATTCAGATACAAATGTGATAACAAATATCTATGCAATGGACTCTAGAACCTTCTTCTCATTCCCACACAGTTATTTCTTTGTTATAGCCTAATGCAAAAACTTAGAAAAAATTGGACATGGAACTCTCCCTTTCTATTCCAGTCTACTCTCTATTACAATATTGAACTCTCTCTTTCTCTCTTTAAATATACTATGCTCCACTCTCTTGATTGAATAATATCCCCACACACTTTACTTGTATGCATGCATCCCCCATATCATTCTTGGAGCATGGAAATCCTAATTGACCTGCCATCTCATCCATATCCTTTCCCGTGATTGTTCAGGTTGTTATAGAAATCATTAAATACAAAATATTCTAGAAGATACACTCATATTTCATCTACATGCGGTCTTCCTATTGATTCCTTGTGCACAATAACTTGGGTTTGCACACATAGTATTCCTTCTATTGACATTGATGCTTATCTTTCCTAGTGCCATGTAGTGTATCATTCTAGGTGCAAACTAAGTGTATATGTGTTTCACGCAAATCCTTCAAAACCTTTGGTGCCAACAAACCCTCAAAACTATTAGTTGACTTTTCCTCATTCCAACAATGTTCTTGCATCAATAGGATTCCATATTAAATTGGTAGAATATTGAATCAAATGAAGTAGGATATGTTTTGATAATTTATCATGTCCTCTCATACCTTTGTGATACGGTTGAATGTAATTTCTTGACCCCTCAACACTACCATCAATTGGAAACTTAACCATTTTTTGGCTCTGCTTCCTCTCGCTCAGGAGTTAAATACCTAGGGTTTGTCAAGCTTTACCAACAAAACCTTAAGGCATTAATATATTCAATATCGATTCAAGGACCAAAGAAGGTCTTACTCAAGATGCCATGAGAATCACATATACCATTAGTATTTTTTCGGATGGACAACACATATAGGAAAACCTCTCTAGAATAAATCCATTAATTCATTCACAACTAAGAAACAAAGTAGTATACACCAAAAAATACATAGACGTAAGGTAAAACCATAACAAAAGATTAGGAGAGAGAAGATAATTCAAAATCCATTCATTAAATTCAAGTGTATTAAGATAAAATGTCATAAAATAGATCTATTCCATGAAACCTGAGCCCTTCTTTGCTTTCCTACATATTTCTTTCTCTATTACATACACATGAAAAAACATAGACAAAAATGGACATGGAACTCTCCCTTTCTGTTCCAGTATACTCTCTATTACAATACTAAACTCTCTCTTTCTCTCTCTTGAGTGAAAAATAACCCCACATTCTTTACTTCTCTGCATGCATCCCCCATATATTTCCTAGAGTGTGTCAATCATTGTTAACTTTCCAACTCATCCATGTCCTTTCCCATGATAATTATGGTTGTTATAGAAATAATTTACAAACTATTCTTGAAGATACGCATAAATTTGGTTTGGATGCAGTATTCCTATTGAATCCTTACATACAATACAAACTTCGGTTGGCTCATGCAATATTCCTTTGGCTAGCACTGATGTCGATCATTCCTCATGCCACATAGTGTATCTTTATTGGTATATTCATAGTGTATATTTGTGGCACACAACTCCTTCAAACCCTTGGGTGCCTATTCGACAACACAAGTATTCCAATGGAGGACATACACCTTCACTAACCACTCACACAACCAGATCAAATATCAACACACCGATATTTTGACATGGTAAATCTCCTACATGGAAACATCCACAACCCTAACCAATGTGGCCACTTGGAGAAATTTATTAATGAAAAATAAATTTACAGTGAGATTTTACAAGAGAGTTTCTCACAATCGATCATCAAAAAATGAACTTCCATGCTCTTTAAATAGAGATAATGGACCAAAAATGTGTTAATCCATGGATAAATGTAGTTGTTAATATTGAGAACAATATTAACAATCATATCACTCTATGTCGGGAACATATCATGATCGTCGGATTTCCTAACTATAAATGCATACTAATTGTTGGAGTTACTTCACACACACCTAGGATTTATTTTTCCTAATGTTTTTCCTATGTTTATTAGTCATTATTCAGTCTCCTATATTTTAGGGAGAATATTCCTCTAGGAGAATATTCTCTTCAGATGACACTTCATTTTGATCAGTTGAGTAGAATTGAGATGCCACATTGGTATTATCACCATGCAGTATTGAGATAATCACCAACTAATACACATTTCCTTGGGATCATCACAAAACTAGCACATTACTCATGATTCCATGATCTCCTCCTCACTTCACTATTTTTTAGGCAGTTAACTGAAGACTAATAGTCTAGTTAACTCAACTAGGTGGTAGTTCACTCCCGTAACTACTCGAGAGACTAGACTAGGTGGGAGTTTACTACCATAACTGCTGGTGTGTGTCCAAATCACTCTAGACCACCACTATGGTGCATTGGATTCTCCTCTAGTGTGCATTAGTTGAGTTATACAAAGCATATCACATGTAAATTATCATTCATTCATTGGTTAATGAGAATTATTCCATTCTTTCTCTCATGCTTCTCTTTTCTTCTATTGTATCTGCAACTATGTATGTCAATTCCCAACTAGATATATTATGTGAAGGTTCAACACATTTACATGGTATCATAGCAGATAGAATTCTAGGGAAAATACACACCAACTTATTTTTGCAGGTACCAAAGATTGAAGACAGTGGAAAAATGGAATTTCCAAAAGAATTCATTCTTACACCTTACAAATTCTTTGCATGGAAGGAGAAGATGATAATCCATATTTGAAGAAGAGGATTGTACAGCTTAAACATGAACACAAAGGAAGAACCAACATCATCCATAGAAAAATCCAAGTATCTAAATTGAATGGATGAAGCGTTCAAAACAATTTGCAGTCTCATTTCTCCTAAACTCCTCTTTCACATATCCTCGTGTAAAACCCCCAATGAAGTATAGACCACCATGGAAGGGATTTTTGGAAAATAGGACAATATGAGGGGACACATGCTCGAGGTGGAATTTCTCACACTATATCCAAAAAGCTTCGACAATCTCCAAGATTTCTTTACCAAATATAAGGATTTTCTATCGCAACTCAAGGCTTGCGAGGTTGATAAATCTAAGGAGGAGAAACAAACGGTTCTCAACATTCTCTCCAAACTTGGTCCATAATACTCGGTGTTTGTATCCACATTTCATTTAGTTAGATTCTCCTCTAGAGCCACCTAGAAGATTCCCTCTCTTGAGGACTTTATCGAGTCTCTGACACAAGAGCAGAAAAAGATTATCAACATGGGAAAAATCAAAGGATCAAAGGTGCATGCACTTAATATGCAATATGGAAATGGTAATCAATATTAGAAATATAAAAATAAAGACAAAAGGAAATCACATGCAAATCCAAAGAAGGAAGGGTACTCAAAACCCTTCAACGATGCCTCCAGATCGAAAGGTGGAAAGGGAAGAAAAGGGGAGAAATGCACTTACTTCCATAAAGGATTCCATCCAGAATCTGCATGTATGCATAAAATGATATATCTAATGACCCAAATACTTCATCAAAACAACCTTGGAGATTGCATTCCCGAGGGTGCCAAGAAGAAGAAGCTAGAAGATCAAAATACTAAGAAAGAAAATTCTTTCCATGCTTTGATTGCGATCAACTCCTCTCCCGATGCTTGGATCGTAGATTCAGGTGCATCACACCACATGGATTCCACAAAATAAGTATATTATTCATTGGATTCATGTAAATGTCCTCCTATTCTGATGGGGTACAAATCTCCAGTCGAGGTCATCTACAAAGGAAGGATTGAACTCACAAATGGAAGCTTCGAGAATGTGCTAGACGTTTCCAAACTTTCTGTCAATATTCTCTATGTATTAGATGAATAAATATGACATTGAAAAGAGAGTCATATTCACACCTGATGCAGTGGATATATATGACATGCAAACCAATTCCAGGGTTGCTACCAGTGAGGTAAATCATCAATCTAGACTCTACACATTTTCTAAATTTATTGAACCGGATTTTGCATTACTGCTTACCCATACTGATGAAAGAAGTAGGATATGGCACGAAAGGTTCGGGCATTTAAATTTCATATATATGCAACAAATTATCAAGTGGGTAATGGTTGATGGTCTACCCAACATCCACTTCTCCAAAGGAATTTGTGAGGGATGAGTTCTTGGAAAACACCCTCAAGAGAAATTCGACAAAGAAAATACTGAGAAAGCTTCCTTTCCTTTAGATATGATCCATAGTGATCTCAAGGGACCTTTTCCGCTTCCATCAATCAGTAAAGAAAGGTGCGTGTTCATTTTTGTGGACAATTTCTCACACTTCAAATGGATTTACTTTCTCAGAAAAAGAATCAGAGGTCTTTCAACACCTCAAAGATTTCAAATCCCTTGTTGAGACGCAATTAGGAAAGAAAATCAAATTCCTCCAAATAGATAACAGGGGAGAGTATGTTAACCCTGAGATACAAAATAGTTTTCATGAGCCAGGGATTCATTTGCAGCACATGGTTCCTTATACTCCACAACAAAATGAAGTTTCTAAGCGCAAAAATAGATCTCTAAAAGAGATGGCATCTTGCATGCTACATGTAAGGTCACTTCCATAGAGATTATGGGTTGAATCACTTAATTGTGAAACTTACATCCAAAAAATATCACCCCATAGATATATCAAGGATAAGACCCCCTACGAGGCTTGGAGCAGCCTCAAACCACAAGTGACCCACTTCTGCATTTTCCGTTCACAGGCATGGGCCAAGATTCCATTTGAGAAGAGGAAGGAACTTGATCCACATAGAATATAGTGTATCTGTGTTGAATGCCCTGACATTGTGAAGGGATAAAAACTCATTGAGTTTAGTGTCCAATTTTAGGAGAGTGTCTCGCATGTACCTCAACAGTCGCATGCAGACACCTTTATTCTTCCACATGTAAGAGATGATGAGCATGCATATGTTGAATCTTATTTAGATGAGAGTTATGATTGAAAGGATTTAGATGATCCAGATACAGATTCCGTACAGTCAAATGTAGAGTCAGTGCATGCAGATGCAGATGTAGAGTCACAGCCGAGGCCCAAGTGGGCTCATACTACTCTTCAGGATGCAGGGGATCTTGTTGAGTATTTAGCTGATACTAGGAGGACTCAATCTAATTTTGAGGAGCCTCCTCTTGCACTCACTGCCACTATACCATTTCCACCCAAGCATATTTTCTTGGTTTAGTCTTCAAATACACAGTATTATGGCGAGGATCTTGGAAATCCCTTTTGGGAATCCGCCATGCAATACAAGTACAAATCTCTCCTTAAGAATTGGGATCTGGTTCCCCTTCCATCAGGTGCAGATGGGTATACATGACCAAAAGCGCATCGGATGGATAGGTTAGAAGATACCAAGCCAAGCTTGTTGCTAAAGGCTTTGAACAGGTGAGTGTAATTGACTATGATGAGACCTTCTCTCTAGTAGCGAAGATGGATTCCATACATTTGTCACTTGCCATTATGGAAGCCAAGGGATGGGAAGTCCATCAGAAGGACGTGACAAATGTATTTCTTCACGATGATCTCTCTGAGGAGATCTATATGGAGCAGCCCCAGGGAATTATGCAGGATTCATATTTGGTCTATCGACTGAAGAAGTCTCTTTATGGCCTCAAGCAGGATCTGAGGACATGGTATGAAAATATGGACTACTACCTACTATCATAGAAATTCGTACATTGTAAGTCAGACCTGAATGTTTACATGCTCAGGATGACTGATTAACTACTACTCCTATTTATGTATGTTGATGATTTTTTTATCATTGGTTTCTCGACTTCAATGATTGTTGTGCTCAAGAGGTTTTTGCATGAAAGATTCTTGATGATGGACATGGGTCCTCTAAATTTTTTCCTTGGAATCGAGACCAGTCGAGATGCATCAGGAATCAAAATGTCTTAGGCCAAGTATGCACGAGATCTCCTTAAGAGATTTCACATGACAGACTACAAGTCTGCCCCAACTCCTTCCCTATCAGGAGTCATACTTGAGGATAGTGGGGATATTCCACTAGCTAAAATCACACTGTACAAACAGTTCGTGGGGATATTTTTGTATCTCACACACTCCAAACAAGCCCTCTCGTATGCAGTTGGTGCAGTATCTAGGTTCATGCAAGAGCCGCATGAGCTACATTGGAAGGTTCCAAAGTGTATCCTTTGATATGTACATGGAACCATCACTTTTGGGATTCACTATTCATCAGAATATACATTGGACCTCATTGGGTTCACTGATTTTGACTGGGCTGGTGATAGCCTTAATTGCAAGTCCACATCTAGTTACTCACTCAATATTGGTTACGGGTCTATCTGTTGGTCGAGCAAGAAGCAGGTTGTTATTTCTCTATATTCAGCCGAGGAAGAGTATAGAGGGGTAGTTAACATAACCATTTAGGCTATGTGGCTACAACATTTTATCATTGATTTGGGCATTTAGTTTCATCGATCGATCATCATATGGTGTGACAGCTAGAGGAGTCTGAAGTTCTGCAGAGATCCACTTTAGAGGCAGCGGACGAACCACATAGAGATCCACCTGCACTACATCCGGGACTTAGTACACGAGGGGATCATAAACCTACAGTATTATCCTTCAGTAAAACATATTACAGACATATTCACCAAGACCTTCACTTAGAAGAAGTTCCATTCTCTACGCAGTCATCTTGGAGTGAAGGACACAGTTTCCTAGCAAATGTCAGTTCTTCTTTTTACATACATTGTACTTTGAGGGGGGGGTTTCCCATGCTTTTTTCCCTCTTTCCTCATTTATTTCAATATATTTTTTTTTATTTGGGTACCTAACATGGCCTTGTTGCCGAGACCCATTATTTATTTTCACCGTATTGATGTTTAGAGGGGGTGTTGGAGTCACTTCACACACACCTAGATATTTTTTTTCCTAATGTTTTTCCTATGTTAGTAATTATTCAGTATCCTATATTTTAGGGAGAATATTATCTTCAGTTCACACTTCAGTTTGATCAATTGAGTGGAGTCTAGATGCCACATTGGTATTATCACCATGAAGAAATGGGATCATCAACAACTAATGCACATTTTCCTTGGGATCATCACCAGAATAGTTCATTACTCATGATTCCCTAATATCATACTCACTTCACTTTGTTTCAGTCATTCAATTGAATACTGATAAACTAGTTAACTCGGCTAGCTGGAAGTCCACTCCCATAACCTCTCGAGAGACTAGACTAGGTGGTAGTTTACTCTCGTAACTATTGGTTTGTTTTCAGATCACTCTAGACCACCACTATGGTGCATTGGATTCTCCTCCAGTGCGCATTAGTTGAGTTATACATAGTATATCATGTGTAAATTATCATTCATTCATTGGTTAATGATAATTCTTCCATTCTTTCTCTCCTTCTTCTCTTTTCTTCTATTTTCTCTACAACTGTGTATGGAAATTCCCATCTAGATCTATTTTGTACAGGTTCAACATATTTACACTAATTCATACTAAAGAAACACAATAATAAACACATTTGTATGTAATGACACATTATACCAAGTTAATATTAACTAACTCCTAAGTGTCTAAATATCCTAACATCCCCCCTTAAGAACAAATTGGGATAGGATTAAAGGATTTACAAATACTAAACAATAGGATAATGAAGGAGGAATTAGAGCCTATCCATCATTAATGAAAACTTCCTGAACTCCTAACATATATCGAAGTTTGGAAAACTTTTCTTCCATAAGATACTTTGTGAAAATGTATGCAACTTGATCTTCTGTAGGGAAAAAGAGCACTTCAATAACTTGATCATGAATGATATTTCCGATGAAGTGCATGTGTATCTCAATGTGTTTGTTGTGATAATTTTGAATGCGATATTTGGCGATCTTTATGGCACTCTGATTGTGACACCAAAGGATGGTCATACATTGCTGCTAGAATCCAAACTCCAAAACAATCTATCGAAGCCACAAGGCTTCATGAATTGCATTAACCACTGCTGAGTACTATGTTTATGATAAATAAAGAGAAACATATTGTTTTTTGTTACAAGCCCAAGTGACAGGTCCTGAACCAAGGTTGAAAACATAACCTACAATAGACTTATGATCCGACCCAATCTAAATCAGTGAAACCAAACAATAAATAAGGTCCCCCTGAACTATAATGTATCCTGAACTGAACTATACCCTTATCATACTGAAGTTTTATTTTAGCTACTTTCCAATGGATTTCATGGGTTTTTTGCATATATAAGGAAATAAGACCAACAAAAAAGGAAATATCAAAACGAGTATGAGTCAAGTATAAGAGGCTACCAACTAACTGACAATACAAAGTGGTATCAACTTTGGGAGAAGTACAGGTGGCAACAAGATTGAATCCATATTGGAAGGTAGAAGGGGATGGTTTACAATCTTCCATGAGAAAACAACATAGAAGTTCTTAAGCATACATAGACTGGGAAATAAAAAATCCTTCCTTGGTTTGAAAAACTTGGAGGCCAAGGAAATTGTGAAAAAATTGTAAGTCTATCATTTCAAATTTATTCGTAAGGATGATTTTCACATGGTTTAAAAGTTTCAAGTCAGTACCAATAAGGATAAGGTCATCAACATAAAGGAAAATAATTATGATATGGATTCCTACTTTCTTGGTATAGACATTTGGATTAAAATGACATCTAGAAAATCTAGTGTCAAGAATATATCTGTCCATTTTGGCAAACCAAGCTCGAGGATCTTTATTAAGAATGTAAAGAGATTTATGAAGGAGACAAACAAGGATAGAGTCATTCTAGACATAGCCAATAGGTTTTTACATGTAGATTTCTTCTTGCAAATCCCCATGCAAAAATCCATATTTAAAATCCATCTGATGGACCTCCCATTTACGAGAGGAAACAAGGGAAAGAACAAGGAGTATGGAGTTCATTTTGGATATAGGGGAAAATGTTCTATTATAGTCAATTCCATCAACTTGGGAAAATCCTTTGGAATCTAACCTAGCCTTGTTTCTTTCAACGCTTCAATTTGATGCATACTTAGTTCTATAGACCCATTTACATATGACAAGTTTTCTTCCTTTTGGAAGAGGTACAAGATCCCAAGTATCATTTTCCATTAATGAACAATATTCTTATTCCATTGTTGTACCCTAATATGGATGACCTCAACCTTTTGCAAATGTCTCTAGATTCCGGGTCTCTAAAACTTGAACCAAAATAGAATAGTGTCATTGGAACTGTGAACGTGTCCGACGTTGATTTGAAGGATCACCGACAAGATCACCAACTACTTGTCGCATTGAACATACCCATCTAGAAAGAGATTGTGTTGGTTTAGGTTCATGTTCAATGGATTCATCTGAAGGAAGGTGAGTAGGTGGAGGTGTAATTTCATCCTCACTATCATCATCTGAAGAAGAATAAAATATAATAGGAACAATATATGGAACAAACACGAAGATGGATTGTAGGTCGAAGAAGGCACAATTTTTGAATTAGGCTCGTAGACCAAAACATTTTAATCAAATTTAACATCTCTTCTAATAAAAATTTCATTATAATGTGGTTGAACAAGTTTGCAACCTTTGACATCTTCAGAATAACCAACAAATATAGACTTCTCACTTTTAGGTTGCAATTCTTTCCTTTTATCATAAGGAATGTGATCCCATTCTACACTTCCAAATACATGGAAGTGACTTATGTCTGGCTTAATTTTATTCCATTCTTCTTCTAGTGTTATATTTTTAAGATCCTTAGTGGGAGTGAAATTTACTATGTAATTTGCACAGTTAATGGAATCCTATGAATACTTTATAATTAATCGCTTAGATTGGATCATACAATCAACCATTTCTTTTAAAGTGTGGTTCTTTCTTTCAACGACACCATTATGATGTGTTGTATATGGAACAATGCATTGCATTTGGATGACTTGTGCAGTGAAATAACTTGTAAATTGATTGTTCACATATTCTCCTCCATTATCTATTCTTAATAGTTGAAGTTGATGTCCAAATTGATTTTCTACAAGGTCCTTGTAGGCCAATAATCTGTCAAAAACTTCTCTCCTAAGTTTTAAGAAGTAAACCCAATCCATCTCAAAAAGTCATCAATGAAAGTTAAGAAATAATTGCACCCAAAAAAAGAAGGAGAATAAAGTGGACCACACAACTCAATATGAACAAGATACAAATGGGTTGAGGTGTTCCAAGAGTCACACTTGTCAAAACTATATCTATGATGTTTGTAGAGAACAAAACTAGAAAAAACACCATATATGCATGAAACAAGAGGAAGAACATTCACCATTTGTTGATTACATAGCTTATTCAATGAGAGATAGTTTAGATGACCAAACTGCTCATGCAAAAGTTTTCTCAAGTCATCGTCGTGAGAAACAAAAACTGATGGAAAGGATGATGGCCCAAAATTTTCAAACTTGTAAAAACTGATAATATCATCAACAATTCAAGTTGCAAGAACATGTTGAGGATATTTTAGATCCTTAATTATAACTTGGTGAGGTGAAAACTCTACGATTTTACCTTCACCTGAATGATTCATTTGATATACTGATATAGGGTTACATGAAATACTTGGAACACATAATACATCATTGAAATGACTATTATCTACCTGAACTGTTCCACATCCTACAACACTAAGATATCTATCATCACCAACAAATATTTTCTTGGTATTACATTCATTTAGAGTATAAAATATAGATTTATCCTTAGCCATATGATACGATTCTATAGAATTAATAAGATGCTCATCAGAAGAAGAACTAGAAGTTGCATTGAAGGAGAAACCAAAAGTAGAAAGTGCACGTCCATGAGAAGAAAAAAAAGTAGTAGAATCATTACTGATGTTGTGCTTCTTCATCACTACTTCTAAAGTTTCCATCTTCTTAAAAAATATGGACTCATCATGACCATGTTTCCCACAAAAGGTGTAATGTATGTTAGTATTCTTACTTTTAGATTTTGCTCCTTTGTCACTATTCGGAGCGAAAGTTGGCTGAGTGGGTTTGGGACCATTTTTTTTCTTATTGTTATGGCGATGATGTTTCTTCTTGTGATTTTTGGATTTATCTTTATGTTGGGCCACTAAGGCTTTGGTAGAGGTACCTGCAATGCCGATCACTCCAGGTTGCACAATCTTATCTTTCTCTCTAATCAAATCATCACAAAAGGAACCAAGAGAGGGATTTTTATAAGCAATCCCTAGAGGATCTCCAGTGGCATAGAAGGTAGATACAAGCATTGAATATGAAATACCAATATTATCAATAATAAGATATATGCAACACTCTTCTTCCAGTTTTATGTTACATTCTGCACATAAAATTATAAATTTTTTGAACTTAGATAAATAGTCTTCAATGAAAGAAATATCGTTTCGACTTAAAGTCATTATTTTATTTTCTATATGGTCAGCTCAAATAATATTGTATTTACCAAACACAGATTCAAGTTTTTCCTAATCTTCATGAGGGCCATCAATTCCTTGAAGGTCTAATGGCCCCTATGTTACAACTAGGAAAAACAAAGCACAATAGGTAATTATTTATTTATTTATTTAAGCATTAGGAAATTAACATCAACACATAATTCAAGCAGTGCATAATCAAATGCCATTATAATTAAAATAATTACAAGCGACTCATCGTCGTAATCAAATAACGTCGCAACCAACACATCAACATAAATATAGAGACACATAGTCAATGCATCAACATAATTAGTAATGATACATAATCAACACATCATCATATTTAAATAATGCCACATAATCACCAAGCATCATAATGGAGATGCAATATCAACTCACCATGATCAACTGGAATCATGAATACTTTTAATCTCTCAAATCATCACATAAAGATAATATAAATATAACATAAAGAAAACATAAATACAACATAAATATAACAAAATAACAACATAAAGACACTACCTGCCCAACCTACCCTGCAAGGTTAGGACCTCCAAGATACGTAAGCAACGCTCAAGCCTAGGATTCCTTCGATTGATTTTGACCACTTAAGGTCTCAGGGATGGCGACTGTTCTGAGGAACAAGAAGGTGTCTACATCCCACTAACCAATCAAGTCAAAAACCAACTATCTCAATCAATCAACATCATTAATGTTCATGGCGCAAGAAAATTTAATTACTACATCAGTCATATTATGACATAAGGTGCAAAGGTATTCAACTTTATTTTATTTTTATGGCGCAAAAGAAAACATCTATTTTATTCAAGGTGTGAAATTAATCATCTACTGAATTCAACAATAAATCAACTCTATTTCAAGGTGCACGCGTGATCCAAATTCTAAATTAAACATAAATCAACAGCATTCAATGCACACAATTATCAAATAACTTAACCATTTATACATCAATATTATTAAAATGTGCACGCGTAGTCTAAAATCGTAAAGATTTATGCATCATCATTAGTCCATAGCACAAAGAAATATAATTACTTAATCATTAGCATAATCCATGGCGCAAGGGAAATCACTGATTTTAGTCATTGTGCAAAGAGATATAATCACATACATTCAATCATACATCAATGATGTTTAAAGGAGAAACAAGTTATTCTACTAAACCCTATCATTTTCATGCAACAAGGTGTGTAAAGGATAAATAGGATGCTCATAAGGATAAATAAATCAAGGGTGCAATTCAAACCTAATCTCAGGTAGCATAACTATACATATCAATTTAGTGGGATGTTCTAGGAGCATGCAAGTGAATGCCAAATTCAAATCATTATGAGAACCCATGTGAGGATGGATCATCTACACCATACATTAATTTAACACTACTCACATTACCTATCCATCCATAAACCAAAAATATCGAGTCTTATTAAACATTAATAAGGAGAACTTCATAGTTGACTTATAATTCTAAACGTGTCCTATACCTATCAATTTTAAGGGACGCAAGGGGTAAAAGTAATGGAATATAAAACATTGCATCATTAAACCATGAAGCATGCATAAACCCAAGAATATAAACATGATACACATTAAATACGTTGGTTGAAGAAGGATTACACATATCAATAAACCCCCTCCCAAAAGTACAAGTCATTGGAATGCACTAAATATCTTCACAACTACTCGGATCTCACCCTTACCTCGAGGAATGGAAATCCCAAATGTAATACATATGCATTAAAAGTAGTTAAATTTGATCACTCAAGGCATCGTACCAGGAAAACACATGAATTAATGTTGGGAAAAACACACTAGGGAAACACATGGATTAATGAACTAGGAAAACAAAGAGGAAATTTAAGCAAACTCATAGGGAAAAAGAGTGAAGGCGCAGAGCCTTGATCCTCAAAAGAACGCAAAGAAAATTGATGCTAAGTTGTTGGGAAAAAGAGTGAAGGCGCATATATTTGATCCTCAAAACAAACACAGAGAAAATTGATACTAAGTTGTTGGGAAAAAGAGTCAAGGCACAGAGCCTTGATCCTAAAAAAAGAAGAAGATAAAATTGGTGCTAAGTCACTGGGAAAAAGACTGAAGGCACAAAGCCTTGATCCTAAAAAAAACCATGGAGAAAAATTGATGTTAAGTCGTTGGGAAAAGAGTGAAGACATAGAGCCTTGATCCTCAAAAAACACAGAGAAAAATTGATTCTAAGTTGATGGGAAAAGAGTGAAGGCGCCTTGATCCTAAAATAAACATAGATAAAATTGATGCTAAGTCATTGGGAAAAAGAGTGAAGGTGCAGAGCCTTGATCCTAAAAAACAACACAGAGAAAAATTGATGCTAAGTCGCTTGGAAAAGAGTGAAGGCATAGAGCCTTGATCCTAAAAAAACGTAGAGAAAAATTGATGCTAAGTAGTTGCAAAAAGAGTGAAGGCACAAAGATAAATGAAGGGTTTCAATGTTGGGTTTAATTAAAAAATCTGAGGTGAATCAAGTGAAAATGCCAAGAAATGGAATGTTTACCATATTGGGTGAATGCTTCAAAATCCCATAGTTTAATGAATGGCAATCATTACTAGGTAACATTCAAAATAAACCATACGAATTCCATGAAATTCATAGAATTTTTTTTAAATAAAACCAGACCTATTAAATTTGGGTAATCACGCTTCCATGCACATTAGGAGATGAGATATCTAATCAACAATTTATTACATTATCAATTACATGGGAAATATTTTGGTTCCTCTTACAAATCAAATTTACATTCTCAGTCGAAAATTCAAGAACTTTACTTTGCAATTAAAATTAAGACAATTACAAGTTCAACTCAGATAAAATGCCGTAATCGAAAACGAGAATTATAAGATGTTCTCCCGCACTTGTGCTCCATCCAAATCCCCTCTTTCTAACCATGGAGACTTCACTAGTAACTCCCAGCCAATGCTAGGGGTACTCTTCTTCCCCCTTAGCCCCCCGAGTCGCAAAGGGGCCATGCAAGCACATGACCAGAACTCCTCTAGCTCCCAGCTCACCTCACAAGGTAGAGCCACCACTCTCTCTCTCAAGCTGGGTATCCCAACTCTCACAAGTAAAACCAATCATAATTTTTGTAGCATAACCTTACTCATAACCACTGTGTTCCTTTCCTCCTCTCATCCATTTGTTTTATAGCATTTCCTTAGTGACACCTTTCCATTTGTACATTTAATTCATTTTTTAAAATTTAATTAGAAATTTTTCCCCCACACACTTGTCACCCATTACCTTAGTTACACAATTAAATCCACAATTTAATTTAATTAAAAGTCAATTTCCCTCACCCATCCTAAAAGCACTCCATAAAATCACTCATAGTTTTCCCTTTATTTCCAATTAATGACTAACGCCTTTCTAAAAATGAGTTGAGTTAAAATAGGAATGTTTTCTAGTTAGACTAGACTCTAGATTCCTTTCTATTCATACCCATTCCTTTAGCTTTATTCCATTTTATCTTAAATTCCAATTTGGTAATTACTTGCACAAGTGTATTAAATCACTCTTTTAGAATTTTTTTTATTTTCATTGACTCTTAGTTTGATTTATTTCATCCCCTCATTATTTAATTTAAAAAATTATTTTTTAGTCTTCTCACTAACTTAGACTTAGTCTTAGTTAAATGTTTATTTGAAAAATCTTGGACCATTAGGGATTATGATAAATAAATTCATTAATCTATTAATTAATTCGACAATTCTCAAGATTTTACAAAGTTTAACATTCACTCAATTTTTTCTAGGCCACCTAGATTCATTGACTCAAATTTTATTTACGCGACGTTCCCTTCAAGAAAAAATCCGGGCTTCAAGGGTTCCACTCGCCTTTGATTCAAATTTTAATTACGCAACGTGCCCTTCAAGACGCACTTTGTGCTCCAAGGGTGCCACTTGCCTTCGACTAGTTTTGGTAGTTGTCCAACCCTTGGAGTCAATAATCCATTCAGGCAACCTTGTGAGATATTGAGGGCTTCTAAGGAATAAGGACCCTTCCTTATTGTGCACCCCTTAGAAATATTCATGAGTGACTTTCTTAGTCTTCCCTCATGACATTGTGGATCTCTCAAACTAGGTAATCGTTAACCTAAAATTCGAGCCACAACGAGAGTGCTAGTAGGTTGTGACAGGGATGCTACCACACCTCTCCCTCATTATCTAGTTGTTGTGCATGGCCACTTTACTCCTTATGTGAGTCATATTAGCAAGAAATCGTTAGTATGAATCCATCAATGAATCACTGTCAAAGATCCATACACCAACATCATTATATAATCGATCGTATGTCACATATTCATAAATTAAATACACAAACCAATACAATCCACTCCCTAACTCAATCAGGAGTCCAAGGAGGTCCAGTGATGCCATCAACATCCTCAATCTCTCAAGTGTCCTGCACACTCAGGGGAAACTCGTTAATAGAATCTGTCAATACATAGATATCATACAACATAAATCATAATCCATCAACATCATCACAGGAATCCAGAAGTGAAACAGACAACCATATACTAAAACTGGATCACTTGCGCACAAGTGTCCTCAAAGAATAAGTCAATAAAATGTTCTCACAAGAGTGGGATTTTACATACGCTCCCTCTTGTTTTAAACTTCGTCCCAAAGTTGTACAATATATAAATGAATTTAATGAAGCATCTGAAAAGATATAAATGTTTAACTATCAAATAAATATGGAAATTGCTAGTGCATATCATAAGCATCCTCCCAGGTAGTCGACTGTGGACTATAATTGTCCCACTAGACCATGACCTGATTGATTGTTCGACATCATAGTTGTCGAATGAGATGATCCATAATGCAGATTGGATCCTTCGTGAGTGAACCTTCATCTGACACCTCCAAGGAACTTATGTTAATCACATGTGTAGGATCACTAACATAATGTCTTAAAACAGATACATGAAAAAAATCGTGCATACACCTAAAAGAATCAGGAAAGGCTAGTCGATAGTCCACAGTCCCTTTCTTTTCCACAACCTCGAAAGGTCCCACAAACCTAGGAGAGAATTTAGTACTCTTTCCAAACTTAATCAATCTCTTGTGAGATTTCACCTGCAAAAACAATCGGTCGCCAACTTCATAATTACGGTCAACGTGATACACATCGACATAAACTTTTTGTGGATCTTGTGCTTATTCAATCCTTTGTCTTATTGTTTGAATTTGTTCTTCCATTTATTGGATCACTTATGGTCCTACTAGGACCCTATCCTCAAGTCGATCCCAACTCAAAGAAATTTGACATGGTCGCCCGTAAAGAAACTCAAATGGTTCCATATTAATGGTGCTTTAATAATTGTTGTTGTATGAAAAATCTACTAGTGGAAATAACTCTTCCCAACACTTTCGTTGGTCCATCATGTACATACACAAAATATCCTCCAATATTCGGTTCGTTCTTTGTGTTTTCTCGTCTGTCTCTGGTTGATAAGTTCTACTAAAGTTAACTTGGGTTCCCAAGGCCTCTTGGAAACTAGTCCAAAATCATCTTGTAAACATCGATCCTCGATCATATATGATCCTTTTAGGCACTCCATGCAATATCACAATCTCGTTGATAAAAATTGTAGCTATGTCTAGCGCTTGATACGTTGTACGCACATGGATAAAATGTTCACTCTTCGTCAGAGTGTCAACTATTTTTATCACTGAAATATCGTCTGCAACATTGCATACAAATAGTTAAAGAAACACAGCAATGCCAACAACAATTGGTTCACCTACAACACCAAAATGCATTCAAAAGGCAAAAAAAATACAATTGCGTCAAAAATTACAGTGCGCAAATTCACCAAAGGAAGCACGTGCACCGTGCACAGTTTGTGCGGGCCAACACAACCCTCAATATGCATAATGCACGACTGTGTACGATCAAATTCATTCACTTCTATGAATGGTTCATTTATATATATTTTCGTCCCCTCAACCACTTATCGACCAACCCGCAACATGATTTGACCCTCATATCTAAGCGAAATCCGAATGGGAGGTTGGTCAAGGACTACAGGGTGCCCTAAAAGGCCCCTTGTGCACACTATGAACCAATTACATTTTTCCATGTATGAATGATACAAATAAGATCCATGGGTGCACTAAGAAACCAAGATATTCATTGTATTGTTATGCTGCAATAATTCTCCCTTGAGAATCCTCTTTTCTCTTTGGAGCCTTCAAACACAATTGCAATAGGCCATTCCACTCACCTCTTGAGGGAATAGGCATTGTTCTTCTTCACCATTTTCCATTTTCTTCCATTGTATGAATATCTCTCCATTAGGGAACTCAAGATCCCTCCCCAGGAGGAAGAGGGGACTCATAAGTCCCTATTTTTCTCTATGGTGTTTTGCCTACTAATCTATTTATCCATTGGTAGCATTATGTTGGTCATTGTTCGATTTTCTTGGTTCAAAGTTTCTCATGCTTTATAACTTTTATTTCTTATTTGTTTTAGTTTTATTTATTTGCTTTTATATGTGTTTGTATTACTTAACCCATTCACAAACTTTTGTCTTGTATAGAAGGATCATCTAGACATGCAAGTGTTGTTGTTTTTCTCACCCAAGTGACAAAACCAACACAACATATTGGTGACCATACTAGGGATCGATATCAAATTCCTCCTTATTTGAGCTTAGAGAGTGTAGTGACCATGTTAATTTAAGTCTATTAATTCAATAAACTGAAACAATAACTTCTACTTGATTGCAGAAAACTCAGCAATTTCTTTTAATTCAGCATATACACATGTTAAATTTATCCATGAACAATAATTTCATAACAAAATAAAATTTACTTAACAAAATAATACAAATTTACCTCTTCCTGATGCTAATTTCTCTGTTGACCCGGTTGTCCAGCCCGCTGCTTTGCTGCTGCCTAATGCGCTGACCAACTCTACCCAAACCGGGTTTCCTCCCTGCTAACTAGGAGCAGCCTGTCCGGCTTCCTAGCTCCAGACTACCATATGGATATCTTGGCCCCCATGCCCCAAACCCCCAGCAAACTGGTGCCCCCGTAATGATCCTCCCAGACTGCAGAACTCCAACTCAGAACCAAAAAATCCAAAACCCCCAAACCAGAACTCTTCCCCTCTCCAAAAATGTTTCCTCCTCCCCAAAATAATGCCTTCTTCCGTAAGAATCCTCCCGTCATATCCCTCCTTCACCTACGCTTTCCTCCTCATAAATTTCCTTATCCATACATTCATTATCTTATCCACATAGTTAATGTCTTACCCTATTATTTAATGTTTCTTATCCTTATATTTAATGTTTCTTATCCCCCCGTATAC
>JZKD02S0626421.1:670204-699946 GCA_000966675.3 Picea glauca | reverse complement strand
AATATTTAATTAATATTATTATGCCAATCTTTGTTTAGTTAAAACCATGTTAGGACAATTAATCACCTAATTAATTTTGCTTAATAATCCCTAAGCATATTTTCAACTAGGGTTGTTACAGAGAGAACTTAATTTTTATTGTTTTTTCTTGAAGGTACCAAAACCGACCTATCCCAACCTGCCAAAGTGCAAATTCAGAGTTAGGGAAGGAGTATTTCACTTGAAAATTTCTCCTCTGACGTGTGACAGGAAGTGCACGACATTTTTTGGCCCACAAACATTCAATCTGCGTATTGTGCGCTAAACAGGTCTCTTTGCTATGCACATTGTGCAGCCTCTGTGTGTCTGTCAGAACTATGGCCTACGCATAACTCCAATTTTTCAAAATTGTAAGGGTTTTTATGAATGTTTGAGGGCCCCTAGCCTTCGTATTTTTATTGCACTGCACTTTGTAAGGAAACTAAAATCCACTTAGAGTCCTTTACAATATTGAAGGTTAGATAACATAAGAACTTAGGGGGTAAAAATAACCAATATTCTCCTCTTTTGTTTTGTTTCCACATGGATGGCTTATTTGGATTGTAAAATTTTAAGTTTAGGTTCTTTCTTTCATACATAAATTTCTTAAATTGGGACTAGAAATTAACTTTGACCCTCAAGTATTCTCTTCCCTCACACCCTAGTGTGATCTTGGGAATCAGAAAGGTGGTTAAAGGGAAATTTCATCTCCCTTAACAAAAATATTTAGGAGAGGACCAGTCCCCCGTAGGGTTACTCCTATTTTTTTGAAACCGTATTAATATTTTGTAAGGGCCCATACATGCCCACATGTTGCAAACTTAAGATAGTTTCTTAAAAATACTTTCTTAGTTTACATCACAATCTAGGGAAGTTTAAAGATCAAATTAACGGGCCCATACATTCCTACATGATTGCAATATAGGATAGTTTCAAATCTTTCTTAATGTAAACAACATTTAGTGAATTTAAAGGATTTGTAAAGGACTCATATGTCCACATTCCTATTTCTTTAGGGATTTAAATGTTTCGCAAGGTTGTACCAAAGACACATAGTAAGCTAAGTAAAGAATATTTATAAGGACCACATGAAGTCCACATGTTGCAATATCACACTTAACTTATTAAAAACTTGGCACACGTTTTCACTTGCTTGCAGACAAAGTCACTCCTCACACACATAATTTCCATTTTGAATAGTGGAGGTTGAAGTAGGTTTTCTCGAATGAAATTCTGAGCCGTCTCACTACTTATTTGGAAATTATCCACACCCATTTAATTAAAATGATATTGGTTCACACCCCCAATCCCTCATCCCACCACATCTAAATTTTTTCTAAAAACACACTATTTTTTCCTCCACAGAAGGTGCCAAAAGAAAATGTTTAGTTTAGGTAAGATCTCAGGGGTAGGCATCCAAATAACCCCCCCATTATCTGGTTCTCACATTTTCAAACACTAGAAGTTGAGAAATAGGGAACTTTCAAATCCTCAAAGTCAAGTGTTCATATACCATAAGGCAGGAAGATACCCGTGAAGGGTCGAAGGCCGAGGTCTAGTTGTTCTACACATCCCTCCTTGAGTCATCCAACTCTTGGAAGGGCATCCATCCCGTGACCCATTTTTGAGGCCAAAAATATAAATATTGCACTTTGACTGAGGTACCTAGTGACCAAACATATGATATCTACTGAGGTGGCGATTGTGGGCTGCAATCGCCCCTTGATCATATTTTATGTGGATATTGGGAAATATCGCCAGCTCTTTCGGGATATGCACCCTCTACCCCTCATTATAATTGATTGCTTCAACCTTCACTAGTTCATCTTCTAGTGGATTTAGACCCCATTGTTGAGTGCTATTGGAAGGCCCATTGATATTTGAGAGGAAGCATGATACGCCTTTTAGGACACAAGAATTTGTTTTTATTTGTTCCACCACGTGGATAGAATTCACCTATCCACATGCTTGTTTTTTTTACATTTGATTTATGTATGATGTTCATTTGTTTACATGCAATTGTGAGTTACACTATCTTTTGAAGGTATAAAATATGCAAATATCTTGTTCATTTATTTCTCTTTTCACCATTTTCACACATTGACTTTTCTAGTCGAAAACCATAGGATACCTACAACATCCCCGTCATTCCTGACGCTTGTAGAATCTCCCTCCTATTCTAGGAGGAGTGCCTAGTCTTTCCAACTCACTGGCTCAACCATATCACACCCCCGTGAGTGATACTTTTTTGGGATAATTTTTACTTGTTTCTTATTTTCTTAAGTTCAATTCCCAAGGCCATCCATCCACTATTTCACCTTCATAAGGAGGTGGGGGTCAAACTTCTACTCAAAGGAGAAGTACACTCCCACCAAATCTCTCTCAAGGGACATGTCCACTACCTGCTCACACAATGGCTGGAACTAATCCTCCACCAAATATCCATATTCCATACTTTGAATCCCTTAACATTCTTGATTTAACCAAACTAAAAAATGATCCCATTTCACATGATCCCACTTGGCCCAATATGCCAACACAATTTCCTTCAGACATTCCAAATTTTGAAGGAAAACTAGGGGGCGATCCTTCCAACCATGTTATGACCTTCCACTTATGGTTCTCTTCAAACAATATCATGGATGATTCCATTCTCTTAAGGTTGTTTCAATGAAATCTCACAGGTTCCTCAACCAAATGGTATGTGGAAGAAAAATTAGGGTCCCATGTGACTTTTGAATCATTGGCCAAGTACTTTTTTTTCTTTTTCCAACTACCAGTTCATCATGATACTAGCTTATAACTTCTCTCGAAGTTCAAACAAACTACTCCTATCCGTATATCCGATCACATCCATGAATGGCATCAGTGCCATAGTTTGTGTAAAGTAGTAACCACCAAATAACAACATCTTGATTGTTTTCTCAAATCACTTGTCTATGTTATCACCAAGGATGTCGCCTTCACGTTGCCTCAGTTAGAAGATGAAGCTGTCAGCACGACCCAACATTTTGACCTCATTTGTGCTCAATCGGGTTACTTATACACAGTGTTACTTGATGCACCCAGACCCATACAATTTGGCCAGGACAAGCTAGGATGTCCCACGTTGCGGATGGGTTGATTGGTTCCATGACCCACCACAAACCTTATAGCCAACTATTACCTACTTATGGTTCACCTCAGTATCTGCAACCATATGGAGGGTCAGCTTATTACCCTCCCCCCACTCACCAACAATCATATCATTTTTCTCCCCCTTAGCTGTTGGGGGGACCCCCAATAGTACCCCAGATGCATCTGGTCTCTCAATCAAGTATGGGTCCACCCCCAACCCCTACATGTGACCATAACAATTGTAGAAGTACTTCAAATTCCTATATGCCATATGGATCGTCTCCACAAAAAAATCCATATTTTCCATTTCCTAGTCCTCCATAGCGAGTTTCTCCTCCACATGGACAACCTCATGCCAGCATTAACTTTGTTTATCCCTCTCCCATTAGACAAATTCATAATTTTGAATAGTTGAATATGGAAAATCGGTCCCATCAGTCGAATAATTCCAAGAAGAAAGGGAAAAATGGAAACAATAATAACCCGAGACCAAAAGGAAATAACACCCAAAAAAACCATCACACTGGGGGAAAACAGAATCAAGGAAAGCGAAACCCCCAAGGGGAAAACAACAACAAATGACTATGGAAGAAAAACAAAAATCTCATGAAGACCTTCCCTTGTGCTCTCTGTGGTGAGTATGGAAAATATATTCACCATTACCCCCAAATTTTTGACTTCAAATAGATGAAAGAGTCCATGAACGTGCAACGTCCTCCAGCATTGCCTCCCCCTCAATAGGCCCCACAATAGTATTTTCAACAGCCACCTCCGGCCATTTTGCAAAACCCTATTCCACACCAAGGTGTGATGAATACCCAACAAAAGGTACACCCTGCTCCACCAAAAATGAGGAAGTATCAAAACCTAGGTCCCACTCACCTTGGAAATCCGATCAATCACAATATCCCCCTCACCAGTAAAGAAGAGAGTATTTTGTAAACATGCGCTCATCAATATAGTATGCCTTATGAATCTACACCAACCACCTCATAAGAGGCTCCATCTATAGCCAAAACAACATTGATGATTCCACGCCCTAACACTGAACCAAGCCCTTGTATACCTTGCATTCTGTTACAACAGAATATCAATAACCCTCATGCTAAGGTAGCACACAACTATACTTTGGTCGACGACTTAGCACAATCTCCTGCAACCATGTTTGTATTGGAGGTCGTCCAAACCTTTCCATCTCATTGGAAATCATTTCTTTCCTCCTTAGGGGTAGTCAACCCAACTGATACTAGACTCATCACCTTTGATCTAGATAATGGAGAACCATGCCTCCCCGCCCTGGTAGCGTTTTTCAGATACTAGTTAAAATTCGAAACATCATAGTTCATCGGTGTATCATCAATGAAGGTGCATCCACATGCATCATGTCCAAATTTGTATGGAAAAACAATGGCTCACCGGATCTAGTACCATCCTCCATCAACCTTAGATCTTAGGATGACCAATCATCATCCCATGAAGGGCTCTTCCAAAATGTCCCCGTAGAACTTGGGGGCAAAACCATCCTCATCAACATTCAAGTTATCGACACCCCACTTGATTACAATATCTCATTCGGATGTAGCTGTATGTATTGTATGAAGTAGGTAGCCTCTTCTATGTTTCTAATGATGATGTTCCCCCACAATGGGAAAATCGTCACCATCGACCAAATTACACATTACAAGCCTAACCATTCTGCCAACATTGATAACATTCTCCCCCTTGTCTGCACTAGCTTAGAGATTATTCGGTCATCGACATGGATCCCATAATTTTCAAGGAACCATCCTTGTTGGGGGCGTATCATGGAGAACCACCTCTCCTACACCCTTCATCACAAGTGTCTGTAGTGTCTTCTAATGGAACAAATATCGGAGACACTACCCCTCCGACCAAGGCCTCTCCTCATATAGAAGTTACACTAGTTGGAGAACTATTAGGAATTCCCTAAGAACCCCACTACACCACTTATCCTTGATCCCCCCCCCCAAGGGGAAAATCCTGGTTTGGGAGATAGTCCCCCAAGCCATAACCCAAATTCCCTTCTTCTACCCCCCACCAAGAGTTCAAGCATTCTAGGTAGCAACAAGCCTTACCCTTCCTAACATGGTTCTTTCCATCCCTGTATGGTATCTTCATCCACCTGCGATGGTTCGTCAACCATCTCTCCCTCCTCATATAGAGGGAATACCGATGCTTCTTCCAGTACAAGATCCTGCCACACCACCCCCATTCCCAATTGTTGGAACCACTGCCACTACTGTGGGAATACAAAAGAAGAAAAATCCCACATCTCCACTTCCTCCCCGAGTTCAGCCTCCTTGTGCACTATGCGAAAGAGACAGACACGCCACTAATATATTTCCTACTCTTCCTGAGTTATGCAATCTGATCCAACTGCCTTGAGCAACCACATTACTCGCTACTTCACCAAGTACGTTCATTGCTACTACAAAGTCCACTGCAGGAAATAAAGGGTTGCTAACCAAATTCGCTTGGTCCATATGCTTAAAAGATTGCCACTACACTCATTATTTCCCAGCTCTACCTCAATTTCTCCAAACCTTAGCTACAATATGCCAAACGTCTTGGCCAGATCCCTCTCAACCACTCTCTACTGAGGCTCACATTACTGATATTCGATACATTTTGTTGTCAGTACCTGAGCGAACGAGGCACCATCCATAGTATCATGACATTTCCTTTATGACTAGAGGGCCCTCACACCCTATCAATGATACCCCTTCTACACCATCACCACTTGAGAACAATGACACTTTGATAGTTCCCCCTGTCACCTCCCAAGATCCCCTGTATTCTCTCATTTTCCACTGCGACGAAGACATCCTGGAGGAACTCTCTACACATGATTTCCCATGGAATATGTTATATCATAGAGCACTTTTCCTTTCACAGGAGGCCTTTCACCCTCCTAGTCAAGCCTCCATTTGTGCAATCAAAACTAAGGATTTTATTCCTTCGGGGCATATAGAGTGGTTCAAAAACCATATCCCTGACCTAGATGCTTTTGAAGAAGGAAGCATGGCCAACATCTCAGCCACTGTCAAAATCAACATTTCCATTAAATCGAGAATTGTAGAAGAAATCACCATTGGCGTTGCATGCTGCCCTAAATAAATCACTGCTTACAAAGCTCTCTTTCAGGAATATCGAAATATTTTTTCCTGGTCATATACGAAGATGCCCAACATCGATCCTTCTATAGTCGAACATCACATCAATACATGGCCAAATGTCACCCTAGTTCGTTAGAAGAAACCCCCCCTTCACCCATCCAAAGTTGTGGCTATCAAAGCCGAAATTGACAAGTTATGCATTGCTCGTTTCATTTACCCCATTGCATACACTTCATGGGTTACCAACCCCGTCCCCGTTAATAAAAAATAGGGAACTATTCACGTCTGCATAGAATTTCGTGATCTCAATCATGCTTGTCCCAAAGACAACTTCCCAACCCCTTTCATCGACGAAACTATCGATTACTACGTTGACCATGAGGCACTATCCTTTATGGATGGTTTATTCGGATACAATCAAATCCAAATCCATCTAGCGCTTCAGTATAAAACTTCTTTTACTACCCCTTGGGGTACCTTTTCTTATCGCATCATTCCTTATGGACTCAAGAACACTGGTGCTATGTTTCAATAGGCCATGACCTATGTTTTCCATGATCTTGATCGCATCATCCTTCCTTATTTGGATGAACTCATATCTCAATCCAAAAAATGAACCCAACATTTAGATGACCTACACATCGTTTTCCAACGATGTCGCCAGCACAATATATTCTTGAACCCCCTCAAGTGTGTATTTTATGTCACTGTCAGGTGCCTTCTTAGGTTCATTGTCTCCCAACATGGCATCTCTGTGGACCCCCTAAAGGTCCAAGCTATCACAAAAATTCCACCACCTAGGAATTTACACCAACTGCAAAGCCTACAAGGAAAAGCCAACTTTTTACGTCGCTTTCTCCTAGACTACACCACTCGCACACACGGCTTTATCCACTTACTACAACGTGAAATCCCATTTCTATGGGACAAACATGCTCAAACAAATTTTGATGATTTGAAAGCTACCCTATCCACTACCCCTTTAATTAGTCCCCCAAACTATGATTACGATTACATCCTCTACTTGTCAGCCTAAGTTGTCTCAGTAGTGAGAGTCATTGTCCAATTAGGGGATGATGGTGTGAGCATGTCATTTACTACATCAGTAAAAACCTTTCAGGGCCACCCTTAAAGTATAATCATGATGAGAAACTCTCCTTAGCAGTTTTCCTCGCATTCCAAAAACCATGACATTATATCTTTCTTCGAACTACCAAGGTCAAAGAAGATTCCAACCCCATGCAGTACTTTCTTAGTCGAAAAAACATTAATGGAAAATTTACCCAATGGATCTTCATCCTCTAGGAATAAGATCTATAGTTCTCTACTCCCAAAATCAAGAAATCTCTTGTCCTCCCCTAACTCATTACGGATTTTCCCTCAGATGCTAAAGCTTCCCCCATCAATGAGGATTTCCCCAATAGACACCTCTTGTTCATCCCTTTTGATGACCACTGGTACGATGAAGTCCTCGTCTACCTTCAAACACATAAGTTTGGGTCTCATATCTCTTGATACGATCGTTGACGCATTCACCATCAGGCCCCTCGATACCTCCTTATTGAAGACGTTCTCTATCAACATGGGGTCGAAAACATTCTTCGATGATGTCTTACCATCGACGAAGGCAATAGAGTCTTGAATGATTTCCACATCGACACTTGCGGTGGTCACCTCTCAGGTATATCCACTGCCCAAAAAATCATTTGAGCAGGGTACTTCCAACCCACTTTATTTCATGACTGCATCCACGCTGTCAAGAGATGCGACAAATTCCAACTTTATGCAAACAAAGCGCGAGTGCCACCAGCCCTTATACATATAGTCATAGAATTCATGACTTTTCATTCTCCATCTAGTAATGGAAACAAACACATTCTCATGGAAGTATATTACTTTACCAAGTGGGACGAAGCCATGCCCACATTTAACAACACTGCTGATACAACAACATGTTTTTTCTTCAACCATGTCATTACCCGATTCAGAGTCCCACTACAGTTAGTGTATGATCATGGTAAACACTTTGAGAATGAGATCTTTGTAGAACTCTCCTCAAAGTTAGGCTTCACCCATGAGTTCACCTCCCCATACTACCCTCATTCCAATGGGAAGGTGAAAGTTGTCAATAAAGTCCTCAAAACCATGCTCCAATGTACCATCAAAAACCATAATACCAAATGGAATCATATGTTTTTTTCCACATTATGGGATTATCAAATGATAGTCAAAACTGCCACCAGTTTTACAACATTCCATATCATCCATGGGATCGAATCCACCCTCCCTATTGAGTGAGAAATTCCCATGTTACGCACTGCCATTGAGATATTACCTAACACTTCTCCAATGGAGCAACACTTTCTCACCTTAGAGTCGCTTGATGAAGATCATTAATATTCATTACAACACAATGAGGTAGCTAAAAAATGATCCAAATCCACCTTCGAACGCCATGTCAACCTTCGCTCATTCAATGAAGGTGATCTCGTCCTTGCCTATAATATCTCCCACGATACTCTCGGCCATGGGAAATTCGAGTCATTATGGCATGGGACCTACATCGTCCAACATTGTTTCACTAAAGGCAAATACATCCTGACCTCTCCAAAAGGATACCCTCTCAAAGAACCCATCAACGGGTTGTACTTAAAGAAGTTTTATTCCTAAGCATAGCCCCTCTACCTTAGTTTTGTCTTTGAACACATTTGTAGACCTTTTAGTATTATTTTATGCCACCACTCCTCATGTCTGATCTATCATCCAATTTATTGACAGATGCATCATCCATCAACCTACCACATTGGTAACATTGAAGGTGCCAACTGTTGGACCCAGAATCTCCCTTCGGTCGCTTGGGCCCTCTATACCCCCTCACATGTAATGCTCCACTCTAGTGGTATATGTTTGGGCGTGGCCACCAACAAACAAGCTAAATACAATTTTGTCATTGGTATCCTAGCCGAGGCCAGTCACTGCCACATACGTCACCTTAGTGTTCTATTAGATTCCCATCTTGTCTTTCTGTAGCTCAACAATGTATATCATGTTCGTGATCCTTACCTCTTTCACAAATACCTGAAAGTTAGACTCTTATATTGCAAATTTGATTCAATCACATTTACACATATTCCCAGATAATTTAATCAAGTAGAAAATCACATGGCTAACCTAGTATTAGATTGGAATTTATCACATCAAACATCATTTTATACATAAACATCATACATTTGTCATAACACATAGAAAATACACCATCCATAAAAACATAACCCATGGAGAAATGAATGATCCCAAAATATATACATATATACATATATATATATAATCAAAGTCTCATCAATATTTACAAACAATACATATACAATTGCATGTAGGCCAGTGGATCCCCCCACCCCTATAGTTACAAAATTGGGTATCAACTACTCTATAAAAAATGGGATCCCAAGCCTGTATATACAAACCCAACACTCATGGTACCCCCAGAGCTCCCCCCCCTAGATCCTCTATCATCTAGAGGTGCCCCACCATTTGGGGTACCTCCAGGTCCAAGAGGTAGCTTCCCAGTCATCACTGCCCCCGCTACTTCTTCTCGACGGATCAGGGTCTGCCACTCTGCTGGTATGCCCACGCACTACTCCTAGACCTACTCATCTTGGATATGGGCCCACATGCCCTTAGGTACACCCTACAAAAATCACTCAAAGTGTTGGAGTAGGTCCTCCAGCATCCCTCCAACCTCTTCATGTGGCCCATGCACTAGTCTAGCACCAACGTCAGCTCATCTCCACCTATGTCCCACCCTTGGCTCTGTAGGCATCGATCGTACTAGTCCCCGATGTTTTGACTCCTCGACCATTTCCACCTCTCGGCCTCGGGATCCCACATCTACAAAAAAACACCAAAGATATTGTCAACATCCATATATACATATATAATCAATGCTAGTTATCAACATAAACAAAACATACCTCGCTGATCCTAGTCCTCCCCAGGAGGAAACATCATATCTGGGTCATTTTGGTAGTCCATACCCATGTATGGATACCTTAGTATCACTTGTGGAATCTATCGTTGCACTCACGCCACCGTGGGAATGAAATAGTGGCCACCCTCTCCCCGTCTGTGTCAAGCCAAAACATGGGCCCATCACATCAGTTGCGACACTCGTGGCTCCGCCAACTCGAGCATAATCCTTGGGAACAATAGAGGTACCCTCTCAAGAAACTAGGCCACTAGAATGGATCTGAATGCAAAGTCACTGGAGCCGGTTCGTCGACACCAGTTCACCTGCCCCATCATCCTAGTATGTAGAAGAAGACCCCATGAAAAAAGATCCTCATCAAGAACCCTCTCCACTATCCTCATCTGACCTCTAGTGATCTGTTGAGTCCCCAAGGATCCATAGATCCTCGCCATCATAGCGACGATCCACTATGTCAGAAGATCATTGATCACCTCAATCCATAAGACCAAACCCGATATCGGTTTCATCCCCAAGTAGTAGCGAACCCCCAATTCACCCTCTCGCTCGTCCCTAGGCAGTTGGGGGTCAATAGGAAGGGCCATCCCACAAAATGGGAGCCCTATCAAGAAATACACATCCTCGACAACCGAGAGTGTCAATTGTTGTCCTCTAGCTATGAAGCACTGTAGATCAGTGCTCCACATCGCAATCATATATTGAAGCAGGAAATCCTGCAACTGTATTAGAGGGTAGTCTAAGAACTTGAGCAACCCGCAGGCTACCAAGTGTTTCTGCATGCTCGACTGCTCTCTCACCACCTCCCACAGACGGTCCCAATCACGCTCTCTCCAGTGCACTGGCATCGTTCTCTCAGACTATGTTGATCACTTGCATCCACACATAAACACTTGATCAACCTCATCATCCATACAAAAGAATCAAAAACTCAAAAATTTCAACCCCTAAAGCCTTGCCTCACGTGCACAGATTTCACCCAGAAAGGTGCACACATGTCCGCACATGTTCTTTGCACAGTTTCACACTAATGCGCAACTATATGAGAAACAGTCACGCATAAGTTCCCAACTGTTAGCTAGACACAACCACACACTATGTGCTAGAAAAAGGATTATACACATGCATATGTGTGTGGGTATTCCTCCTTTTCCCTCACACTGGTGGGCCCCTACAAAAAAAATCCCATATATGGCCCTCTGTATAGTCCCTACCTACATTCTAATAATTTCACACGATATAGGAGGATAGGACCACTAACCTGTCTCTCGCCATTCCTGGATCGGTAGCCTCATGCTCCTGCAATTTCCAAATCTCCTCAGAACACTCTCATCAATTCATCTATAGTGACAGGTACAAATGAGGTGGCATTGTGGGCCCACCAACCATATATAGTCCCTTTTTCCAAACTTCCAGACTATGTTATAGGAGCCCAACGCCTTCATTTTCTAATCCATTCTCAGCTACGGGATCTTGGTCCCGTCATCTACACATTCACATTGCCTAGGCCACGATTTGAACTTGGCCCCGAAGGAGCATTTTTCTCACGTCACATTCAGGTATGCATGCTCATGTTCAATTTTATCAAATAGTTGTTATATGTTCTTTATCATTAGATATTTTTCAATCGGGTATTCGGTTTTCATGTGTGCAGGTACTTGTTCTACAATCTTACAACCCCTTCAGGCATATGTTCAACACTGGCATGTAATTATTCCCTATGTAAATCAATTGCATATCCTAACCATATCCTATGAAATTTACCTTTAGGGTCCTTACATCTATCTCTACAGTACCTTTACCTCTGTCACATTTGTGTACTATCACCCAGTAGCACTCTCCCCCACATGAGTTGTCTCATTCATAGTTCCCCTTGGAAAATTGAAACTCATGTTGATTTCACCCCCTAGGGATGGGAGTCCCGAAAGTCTTATGAATGTCTGAGAATGAACCCCATACTTCTTCTCATCATATTGCTAACCTTCCCAATGGACTCCCAGGTCATATATTCTAGGTTTTGTTGACTACACCTCTGCAGTTTCATCAACCTTCCATCTCATCCACCATCAATTTTCCCATCTATAGATTGTCCTCCATTCATTTACCTAATACAGAAACCCACCCATGGGGCTCCCACCCTCCACCAGTTTTATTTCACAAGCTTGTGCCCTGACAAGCCAAGAAATATTTCACTGGGCACCCATTTCTATATCTTTATACTCAATCCAAATTATTCTTTATTTCTTTGGTAATTGTAAAATCCCTTTGTTTCCAACATTTACTTATCTTTTTAGTTGTCACCTTTGATGGACTTATTTTTTCCTGGAAAAGAAACCCATGTCTCCCTTCGTTGGGGAATCCACCCTCTTTTCATTCTGACAAACGTTCACGAACTCCGAGTATCCCAATTCCATATACCCATGACCTCATAGTTTTTCAACTTTGTTATCCTTTGGCATAGTTTAACCCCATATCTAGTCATCCCCCTCATGCTAGATCCAGTTTTATGGTTGCTGCCAATCACCCTCCAAAATTCCCCAACTAATTGCAGTCTTTCATCTGACAACATCTTGAATTTGTTCATGTTACCCATCAGTACCTGATATCACCTATTACTCAGTGGATTTCACAAATCTCTCTTCTTCTCGGAGTCGTGTCTCCCTTTCTGTCGACATCAACATTGTTTCCATAAGGGCAAAAATATCTTGAATCTCATTACCTTTACAATGAGGAGTCTCGAATGGAACAAAGAGAATCATCATTTCTCTTTGATTTTGTTGTCCCCCATAACATCCGACTTCAAAAAAATATCATGTTACGGTGGGTCTTACTATGTGACTATTGCAATTGTTTCATATCAGTTGAAGACCTATGAAGTTGTTAGGCCATCAATGCCTACAAGTCCTCAACAATTCTTACAGTCATCCTTGACTCAATTAAGAGTTCGTTCACCATTTAGAATGGTCATCTATCATCATCAACTACCCTTGAGGGAACTGTAGTTACCTACATCAACATACATCTTCAATTATAGTCTCACAGTTTGGTTTCATCACACGAGCATGGGGTATGCATGACTCGTTTGTACACATATTTTCTTTTTTATCCCTAGAGAAAGGTTTGGGTCCCACAATTTTCCCTCTCCCTCGGACAGATCACTCTTGTAGTTCCTCTCTTCACTCTTCATTACAATGACACTCTCATCAAAATAAACATTGATGTATTTTGGCTATACGTATTCTCCTAACCTCACACATCAGGGGGCATTTGTTATCATTGAAATATCGTCCACAACATTTCACGCAAATGGTTAAATAAACACAGCAATTCCAACAACAATTAGTTCACCTACAAAACAAAAATTCATTCAAAAGGCAACAAACTGTACAATTGGGTCAAAAATTATAGTGCACAAATTCACCAAAGGAAGCGCATGCACGATGCACAGTGTGCATAGGCCAACAAGGCCCTCAACATGCACAATGCGCAAAATGCACGAATGTGTACGAGAAAAGATGCACATTTGTATGAAAAATGCATTTATGGATCTTTTCATCCCCTCAACCACTTATGGACCAACCCCCAATATGATTTGACCCTCATATCTGAGCGAAATCCGAATGGGAGGCTGGTTAAGGACTAGAGGGTGCCCTAAAAGGCCCCTTGTTCACACTATGAACCAATTACATTTTTCCATGTATGAATGATATAAATAATATCCATGGGTGCACAAGAAACCAAGATCTTCATTGTATTGTTATGCTACAAGAATTCTCCCTTGATAATCCTCTTTTCTCTTTGGAGCCTTCAAGCACCATTGCAATAGGCCATGCCACTCACCTCTTGAGGGAATAGGCATGGTTGTTCTTCACCATTTTCCATTTTCTTCCATTGTATGAAGATCTCTCCATTAGGGAACTCAAGAGCCCTCCCAAGGAGGAAGAGGGGACTCATAAGTCCCTATTTTTCTCTACGGTGTTTTTCCTACTAATCTATTTATCCATTGGTAGCATTATGTTGGTCATTGTTTGATTTTCATGGTTCTAAGTTTCTCATTCTTTCTAACTTTTATTTCTTAGTTGTTTTATTTTTAGTTTTTAGTTTTTACATGTGTTTGGCTGACTTAAGTCACTCACAAACTTATGTATTGTCTAGTAGGTTCGTCTAGACATGCAAGTGTTGTTGTTTTTCTCACCCAAGTGACAAAACCAACACAACAACTACCACAAAAATTGAGTCCTGCCTCCTTGCCATCAACGACAATCCCACAATAAAGTCCATTGAAATGACCTCCCATTTCGATTCCGGAATAACATGTGGTTGTAGTAATCCTTCTAGATATCTATTTTCAGCCTTCACTTGCTGACATTCTAGACACCTTTCCATGTAGTTAACTATGTCTGCCTTCATTTATTTCTAGAAGAATAAGGGCTTAAGGTTTTCCCTAATCTTCGTGACTCCTGAATGAGCCATATACACTGCTCTATGAGCTTCATTTAAGATCAAATTTCTCAATTCATCGTTAGGAAGTACGCAAATCTACTCATTATACCTCATCAATTTGTCATTGTCCAAAGTATATCCTTTAAATTTTGGTACCAACATGGTGTCTTGTCTGATATTTTTCTTAACCTCTTTATACCAGTCATTGTCGAACTGTATAGTTAGAATTTTTTCTTGAAGATTCATTTGAAGAGGTATCACTTAAAATATGTCCGGTATCTGAATCAATGCATCTTCCACTCTATTAACTATTCCTTTTATGTAAGTAATCTGAAAATCGTATTCACTAAGAAATTCTGACCAACGCCTTTGTCACGCGTTCAAGTCACCTTGCATAAAAATGTGTTGCAAACCATCGTGGTCTATTTTTAGTTTGAATTTTTGTCCAACTAGGTAGTGTCTCCACACTCTCAGGCTATACACAATTTCCAATAACTCCAAATCATGCGTCACGTAGGTCTCCTCATGCTTCCTTAATTTCCTTGAGATGTAAGCGATCAATTGACTTTCTTGCATCAATACTCCGCCTAAGCCTTCCCTGGATGTGTCTATGCATACCAATAATTCCTCATCCATGTTGGGGAATTTTAGTATTTGCGTTGTCTTCAATAGCTCCTTGAGCCTTCAAAATTCTTTTAGACATTTCTCGGTCCATACAACTTCTTGTTTTTCTTTTGCAATTCCGTGATCGGATTTTCTATCTTCGAAAAACCTTCGACGAACCACCGATAATATCCTCCTAAGCCCGTAAAGCTATGTAACTCTAGTACATTCATCGGTGAAGGAAATTTATTAATAGTCTCTAACTTCGTTAGATCCACAACGATGCCTTAGTGGGAGATAACATGTCCTAAATATGATCATTTAGGTTTCTGTGGTGAGAGATTTGTTTAGAAAATGTCGGAAGAACCACAGTGCTTTTGAGAGCTTGTCGACGTTTCGGATCCATAACAGGATCCATCTTCAGGACAAAAAAGCCCGAGGAAAAATAAGAGAGGAACCCCTATTAAATAATGATGAGGCGGGTGGAAAAATTTAAGGTCGGCAGAGTGAAACCCTAGATTTGAGGAGATTTTTTCAAAAACGTATTTGATAGTGGTTTAGTTAATTAATGGGTTAAGTGGTTTAATTTGATAACCCGACGGTGTTGATTCTAGGTTAAAAATAGGGTTAATTTGATGAGGTAATATTAATATTATTAGTGGTTTAATTTGATAACCATAGGTGTTATTATTAATGTTAATTTTATGTTAGTTATAGGTTAAATTTAGGGTTGATTTAATGAGGTGGCATTTSTATTAATATTGTTACCCTAGGTTTGGGGAGAATTTTCAAAAAATATTTAAAAGTGATTAAGTCAATTAATGAATTAGGTGGTTTTAAATTTTAAAATAGATATTTAATAGTGGTATAGTTAATTAGTGGGTTAAGTGGTTTAATTCGACGGTGTTAATATTAAATTATAGGTTAAAACTAGGGTTAATTTGATGAGGTAGTGTTAATATTATTGGTTGGTTTAAATTGATAACCATATGGTGTTATTATTATTAATATTAGTTTTATGTTAATTATAGGTTAAAATTAGGGTTGATTTAATGAGGTGGCATTAGTATTATTATTGTTATATTAGTGTTTGGCTAAGTGAACCCTAAGTTTGAGGGGATTTATCAAAAAATATTTAAAAGTGAATTAGTCAATTAATGAATTAAGTGGTTTTAAATTTAGGGGTTAATTAATACTATTATTGTTATGTTAGTGGTTTAATATTATTAATATTAGTTTTATGTTAATTATCGGTTAAATTTAGGGTTAATATAATGAGGTGGCGTTAATATTATTCTTGTTATATTAGTGGTAGAAGACTATAAGTTGGAATCAATTCGGTTGGTCTTGAAATGGTTTAAGGTTAGGTTTAAAATGTTATTATTAATGTAAGTCAAGGGGATATTTGTAAGGTAGGTTGGTATAAAATGGTTTTAATAAGGTTGGTTCTTCCGACATTTTCCGACATTTCCTAAATAATGAACCCTTGATTCATAAAAAGAGAATTTCGATAGTTTCTTGTATAATTATTTTTCTTGTAAACACTGTAGTACCAAGCACAAATGTTCATCACATTCCTTCGTCATTCAAGAATGTATCGATATGTCATCAATGAACACTTTATCAAACTTTTCCAAGCATTTTCAGAAACCCCATGCATCAACCCATGAATACCCCAGGGTGTTTGTCATTCCAATCAGTAAAACGATAAACTCGTCGTGTCTGAATCTCGTCTAGAATACAGTCTTAGGAATTTCCTCCTCCTTGATTCACAATTGGTGATATCATGATCTCAAGTCGATCTTTAAAAACATCATTGTTCCCTTCATTTGATCAAACAAATCATCTATTCTTGGAAACATATATTAGTTCTAATGGTTTCCTTGTTCAATTGACGGTACTCGATGCAAAGTCTCCACGACCCATCCCTCTTTATTATGAAAATAACAGGTGAACCCCAAGGTGACACACTTATATGTATAATTCCTAGGTCCAACAACTCCTTCAGTTTCATTTTAAACTCTTGTAACTCACGCGTTGACATCCGATAAGGCGCTCTTTCTATCGGTCCAGTTCCATGTTTCAGGTCGATTATAAAATCCAATTCTCTTTCAAGTGGTAAACCTGGTAACTCTTCTGGGAACACATCCACAAACTCTCATACTACCAAAAGGTTTTCGAATCCTTCTGCCACACCCTTTTTGTTGAGCTCTAACATTTCATATAGCTTGTATCCTTTGCACATGATCTTCTATAGTTGTAGGGAAGAAATGAACCTTAATGAAACTCCATGTTTCTTGCTACAATCACTCATCTTTGTCCCTCATCATTGGTCAAACTCAACCATTTCGTCTTACAATTGAGTATCACATCAAGAAATTTCAATCAGTCGATGTCGATCATGACGTCATAAGATCCTAATATCATGACGTACAGGTTGGCCTTCATTACAAAATCTCCCAGGTTCAGGCTATAGTCTGTAACCTTTCCTCCAACCTTCTTCTTGGCACCGAAATCCATTTCCACATAGCTAAACACATCCTGTTCAACTACCTTTACCTTAATTATTTTTAGTTCTTCACCATAAATACACCTGTTCGTAGCACCGAGATCTATCAAAATACTAAAGGTTTGGTCAACAATGGTACTTGATGTCTCGAGCATAGTAGAATGGTGCTCTTCCTGGCGATTATTCATCATTTCATGAATCTGGTGGGCCTTTCCCAAATCTCCAACTGTAGTGTGTCTGATTGACCCGACTACTCTGACCCTCTCAAACATATAGTCAATCTAGTAATGTGGATCTCCACATGTCCAACATCTGGAATTTGGTCCAGTACTCCTGGTCCCCGAAGTAGAAGTTGATGGCCCACGAACCTAACCTTGGTCTATTCTTCTGAACAGGCCTAAACTATTGTTGCTACGGACGATGATGTTGTTGGTGTTGTGATCCTTTGTAGGGAGTCTGTTGTTGAGGATTCGGTCATCATGGAGTCGTGAACATGGATCCTCTCGAAGTACCTCGATACCCTGATTAATGTCTAGCTGGTATTTGATGCTACTACGCACCATATATTTCTTGTCCCGTTGGTCTTGCAGGAGTCTTGCCTTGACCCCTGTTGATCAGCTCTTCCTCAACTATGAGGGATTTTTGGACCACATCGTGAAACGTTTGACGCATTAGGATCCTCACTTTTGCACGAATGCTAACATTAAGTCTGAACAAACACTTGTTGACATTGAGCTTCTCATTGTTCAGATGTGGAGCATACCTAAGAAGCTCCATGAATCAGGCCTCATACTCGGGGACCGTACGACCACCCTATCAGAAGGCATTGAACTCATTGAGGTGGCACTCAATGAATTCTTGTGACAAATACCTTTCCCAGAACTGCTCCTTGAATAGTTCCCATAACACATCTTCAACGAACATGCTCATTTGTGGTATGAGTGTCTTCCCCCATAGAAGGATGCTCCCCTTTAGTTGAAATACCGTCATGCGGACTTTCATGTTGGAGGTGTAGTTGTGAAGTGCGAAGCACATCACCATGTTCTCCATCCAAGCCTCAACGACTGAGATGTATGTGGCACCCATGAACTCGGGAAACTTAACCTTCTCAAGTTCCTTATGAATTCTACCACTTCTAGCTGGAGCGCGCTATGGACCCTCACTAGGTATAGGAGCCCTGGCATTAGCTCTATCTAGTCAGTTAATCAAGGCCTATGACATCCTCTGAAAGGACCTCATCAACCAACCACACCCCCCTCAAAAATATGCTCATGTCCAATGACTTGTTCTTCTCCTCGGGGGTCAGACCCCTCTACTGTGGATTCCACTAGAGGCGACACACCACTTCCCCTAGCACCATGTCATCTTCCTCCATGACATCCTCTAACGATGATTACCTGCAGAGACACAATTCAATTTAATTAACAATGGATTATTAATCAGGTGTTTAATACAGGGGAAGATGTAATGATCCCAAGTTTCAGGGTTGAACCTTTCTCTGATACTATATGTAACGACCCCTCTGTTACGACTAGGAAAAGAGAAGAACAATAGGTAATTTTATTTATTTATTTAAGAATCAAGAAATTAACGTCAACACATAATTCAAGCAACACATAATCAAACGACATCATAATTAAAATAATTACAAGCGAATCATCCTTGTAATCAAATAACATTGCAACCAATGCATCAATATAAATATAGTGGCACACAATCAATGCATCAACATAATTAGTAACGACACATAATCAACATATCATCACATGTAGATAATGACATATAATAAAAAAGAATCATAATGGCGATGCAATATGAACTCATCACGATCAACTGGAATCATCAATACTTTTGATCGCTCAACTCATTGCATAAATATAGCATAAAGACAACATAAACATAACATAAATACAACATAAAGACACTACCCTCCCAACCTACCCTGCAAGGTTAGGACCTCCAAGACACATAAGAAACACTCAAGCCCAAGATTCATCCCATTGATTTTGACCACTTAAGGTCTCAGATATGGTGACTTTTCTAAGGAACAAGGAGGTGTCTACATCCCACAAACCAATCAAGTCAAAAAACAACTAGCTCAATCAATCAACATCATTATTGTTCATATTGAAAGAGAATTTAATTACTACATCAATCATGTAACGACATAAGTTAAGGTGCAAAGGTATTCAACTTTATTTTATTTTCATGGCGCAAAAGAAAACATATATTTTATTCAAGGCACATGATTGATCATCTACTGAATTCAACAATGGATCAACTCTATTTCAAGGTGTGTGTGTGATCCAAATTCTGAATTAAACATAAATAAACATCATTCAATGCACGCAATTATCAAATAACTTAACCATTTATACATCAATATTATTAAAATGTGTGCTAGTAATGTGAAAGTGTAAATGTTTATGCATCATCATTAGTCTATAGCGAAAATCAATCTAATTAATTAATCATCATCATAATCCATGGTGCAAGGGAAATCATCAATTTTAGTCATTGTGCAAAGAGATCTAATCACATACATTCAATCATACATCATCGATGTTTAAAGGAGAAACATGATATTCTACTAAAACCTATGATTTTGAAGCAACAAGGTGTGTAAAGGAGAAATAGGATGCTCATAAGGATAAATAAATCAAGGGTACAATTCGAATCTAATCTTAGGTAGCATAACTATACATCTCAATTTAATGGCATCTTCTAGGAGCATGCGAGTGAATACCAAATTCAAGTCATTATGATAACCCATGCAAAAATGGATTCTCTCAACCATACATTAAGTTAACAATACTCACATTACATATCCATCTATAAATTAAAAATATCGAGTCTTATTAAACATTAATAAGGAGAACTTCAGAGTTGACTTATAATTCTAAACTTGTCCTATACCAATAAATTTTAAGAGATGCAAGGGGTAAAAGTAATGGCATCTAAAACATTGCATTGTTAAACCATGAAACATGCATAAACCCAATAATAGAAACATGATACACATTAAATACACTGGTTGAAGAAGGATGACACATATCAATAAACCCCCTCCCAAAAGTACAAGTCATTGGAATGCACTAAATCCCATCACAACTACTCGGATCTCACCCTTCCCTCAAGGAATGGAAATACCGAATGTAATACATATGCATTAAAAGTAGTTAAAATTTATCACTCAAGGCATCACACAAAGAAAACACATGGTTTAATGTTGGGAAAAATGCACTAGGAAAACACATAGATTAATGCACCAGGAAAATGAAGAGTAAATTTAAGCAAAGTCGTTGGGAAAAATAGTGAAGCCGAAAAGCCTTGATCCTAAAAAAAACACATAGAAAATTGATGCTAAGTCATTGGGAAAAAGAGTGAAGGTGAAAAGCCTTGATCCTAAAAAAAAACACAGAGAAAATTGATGCTAATTCGTTGGGAAAAAGAGTGAAATCATAGAGCCTTGATCCTAAAAAAAATGCAGAGAAAAATTGATGCTAAGTCGCTGGGAAAAGAGTAAAGGCATAGATCCTTGATCCTCAAAAAACATAGATGAAAATTGATGCTAAGTCATTGGGAAAATAGTGAAGTCGCAAAGCCTTGATCCTAAAAAAAACCCATAGAAAATTGATGCTAAGTCGTTAGGAAAAAGAGTGAAGGCGTAGAGCCTTGATCCTAAAAAACAACGCAAAGAAAAATTGATGCTAAGTCATTAAGCAAAGAGTGAAAGCGTAAAGCCTTGATCCTCAAAAAACACAGAGAAAAATTGATGCGAAGTCGTTGGTCAAAGAGTGAAGGCGCGAAGATAAATGAAGGGTTGCAATGCTGGGTGTAATTAAAAACACTGAGGTGAATCAAGTGAAAATGCTAGGAAATGGAATGTTTACCATGTTGGGCGAATGCTTAAAAATCAAAGAGGTTAATGAAGGGTAATCACTACCAGGTAACATTCAAAATCAACAATACGAATTCCATGAAATTCCAAGACAAAATTTAAATAAAACCGGACCTATTAAATATGGGTAATCACGCTTCCATGCACATTAGGAGATGAGAGATCTAATCAACAATTTATTACATGATCAATTACATGGGAAATATTTTGGTGTTGGATTACTTAGAGGGGGGTGAACCAATAATAACGTAATTATAATCCTTTTTCTCCAAATGATCCAAGTGTTATATCAATGCAGACTTATTATCCAATAATGAATAATAAGAAATGAACAATCACACACATACACAATACACCAGTTTTTTACGTGGAAACCCAAATCGGGAGAAAACCACGTAATGCTTTTTCTTATATGTCTTGAAGAATTACATTCATTGGAAGCACCAACTTCCTTTTTTTTCCAGCTACAATTGGAAGGAGGCTCCAACCCCCTAGTTTCTCAGGCTACAGCTTGAGGGAAGCTCCAAATCCCCAATTCTCTGGCTACAACCAGAAGGAGGCTACAACCCCCAATGTTTTCTGGCTACAACTTGAAGGTGGCTACAACCACCTGTCCTTGCCCCATCCAACCGCCCTGAAGTAGAAGTAGAATTATGGAACCACTGTCACACTATCACTGTGAGATATACCACTGTAAACATGTACCAATAAACCTGAACCATACATCAACCTGTACCACAACCTGTAATCAATCTATACCATAAACAAGTGCATCAACCATGCACCAACCTGTACCAAACAATCTATAATCAACCTGTACCATAAAAAAGTGCAACCAACCATGTACCAAGTACGTACCAATCATTTTCAAGTACTCATCAACTATGACTCATATATGTACCAAGTACGTACCAATCATTTTCAACCATCATCATCAACTATACACCTCATATATGTGCCAACTCATCAACTACTTGTCTCAACCATGTACCCAAATTCTACCTCAACCAAAATCCCTCATCAATTTTATCATCCAAATATGATTTGTAAATCTGTAATAGATCTGGTGTATATGATCACATACCTGCAAACCTTCCTTAACTTTAACAATAAGAAACTAGCATTTTCATCAAATGTTCCTTTAGTCTCACAAGACTTGTTTTGGATTAGTCAACAACCCTAACTTGAAATAATCATAGCTTTGTACCTATAATGAATAAACTCTAAAACTGACACACAATGTTATTCAATTTGTTTTATGCAATTCTTCCAGGTGTCACTACTTGTAACCTCTCATAAAAAGAGTTATGGCAAAAATGACACACCTTGCTGAATTCTGGGTTATTCTAGAGAGAGACATTGTAGAGCGTAACCCACATGGAATATTTGTTGAATTGATATGAAACTATTACACGGAATAATAAAGACTGTACTCTAACAAACACATTTGGTCTTACTAAATTTGTATCTTTTATGAATAAGTTATGATGTTCTTACCCGAAACACATGTTTTTGACTAGTTTCAGAACTAGCCACAAAACCTATTTTCTACAGAGTGTAACTCCAAAAATACAACGACCCACAAGATAAATTTGTTACCACAGATACTTGGATATGTTTTATCAATGTCATATCAATTTAACGGTCTGAATCATTCTATAAAAAATTTTATTACGAAAATGGTGAGATCACCTGGAAAAAACATACCTTAGAAAGTATCATCAAAAGAATTTATCCTTCCTTGAATTCCGGCCTTCTTTTCTTCACTTTCCTCAGAAATTAGACTTAGATATCCTTTGTTTACCTCATATACCTATAGGTATTCAATATTCTCAAGTGTGTCTTAAATTAGAGAGGCTTTCCTCTTATTTATACTCTCCAAGTAGCTTCCTTAGAAACATCTTCTAGGTCACTTTGCCCACTTTCCTTATTTTAGGGTTAACCCACTTCTAATTTCTCCATTAAATTTATTATTGAATTAATTTATTTTTTATTCACTTTGAATTATAGTACACTCATCACTTCACTTTATTATTTACCTTTTAAAAACTCTTAAACCACTTTGACTACCTTGACCTTTTGGGGCTTCTAGATGACATATGAGGGTCCTCCAACTTCGTAAGGCCATAACTCTCAAACCGTGAGGATTTTTGTGACGTTCCACATACCACCAAAAATGGAATTACATGTACTATCTATATAAAATAGTATTACCTAAAAATATATCAAAACTCATATCGTTATCCATCAAACAAACTTGGGTCCACTACCCAAACCTGGGTTCTCCAACTTCTCATGGCCATAACTCTCTAACCGTGAGGCGTTATGTGACGTTACACATACCACCATGCATGGAATGACAAGAAATATCCATATAGGATATTTTCACTAACAAATTCACTGGCGTTCATCTCATTATTCCAGAAATAAGCATAGGTTCTCTAACCATACTTCTAGGATAACTCAATCTGAAAAGAGTCTTCCTGTTAGGCCTTTCACCATAAGGGGACCACTTTGGAGTTCATCCATTTCTACTTATTATCAACCATGACAAGACAATAACGAGTCATCTTTACATCAAACAATCTTGGGTCCATTACCCAACCTTTGTGCTACAGAGATTTCTTCAAGGGTTGACATCAATGACAACCAACCTTAATCAACATATGGTTCCTCATACAAATCAGATTTACATTCTCAGTCAAAAATTCAAGAACTCTACTTTACAATTAAACTTAAGAATATTACAAATTGAACTCAAATAAAATATCGTAACTGAAGACGATAATTTGAAGATGTTCTCCTGCTCTTGCGCTCCATCCATATCCTCGCTTACTAACTATGGATACTTCACCAGCACCTCCCAACCAATGCTAGGGGTACTCTTCTTACCCCTTATCCCCCGAGACACAAAAGAGACACAGAAGAAAACCACCAGAACTCCTCTAGCTCCCAAATCGCCTCAGAAGGTAGATCCAACACACTCTCTCTCAAGATGGGTATCCCAACTCTCACAAGTAAAACCAATTATAGTTTCTGCAGCATAGCCTTACTCATAACCAATGTATTCCTTTCCTCCTCTTAGCCATTTTCTTTATAGCATTTCCTTAGTGGCACCTTTCCATTTGCACATTTAATTCATTTTTTTAAAATGAATTAGGAATTATTCCCCCCATACACTCGTCACCCGTTTCCTTAGTTGCATAAGTAAATCCATAATTTAATTTAATTAAAAGTCAATTTCCCTCACCCATCCTAAAAGATCTCCTAAAATCACTCCTAATTGTCCTTTTATTCCCAATTAATGACTAACACCTTTCTAAAACTGAGTTGAGTTAAAATAGGAGTTTTCTCTAGTTAGACTAGACTCTAGATTCCTTTCTATGCGTACCCATTCCTTTAGCTTTCTTCGATTTTACCTTAAATTTCAATTTGGTAATTACTTGCAAAAGTGTATTAAATCACTCTTTTATATTTATTTTATTTTCATTGATTCTTAATTTGATTTATTTCATCCTCTCATTATTTAATTTAAAAAATTATTTTTTATTCTTCTCACTAACTTAGACTTAGGCTTAGTTAAATTTTTATTTTCAAAATATTGGACCATTAGGGATTATGATTAATAAATTCATTCTTAAATTAATTAATTAATCTATTAATTAATTTGGCAGTGCTAAAGATTTTACAAAGTTTAACATTCGCTCAAAGTTATCTAGTCCACCTAGATTCATTGACTCAAACTTTATTTACACGACATTCCCTTCAAGATGCACTTCGTGCTCCAAGGGCGCCCCTCTCCTTTGATTCAAATTTTAATTATGCAACATTCCCTTCAAGACACACTCTGTTCTCCAAGGGTGCCACTTGCCTTTGATTGGTTTTGGTAGTTGTCCAACCCTTGGATTCACTATTCCATTCAAGCAACCTTGTGAGAGACTAAGGGCTTATAAGGAATAAAGACCTTGCCTTATTGTGTGCCCCTTATAAATATTTGTGAGTGACTGTTTCAGTATGCCCTCACGGGATCATGGATCTCTCGAACTAGGTAATCGTTAACCTACAATTCGAGCCATGACGAGAGTGCTAGTAGGATGTGACATGGATGTTGCCACACCTCTTCCTCATTATCTGGTTGTTGTGCATGGCCCGTTTACTCCTTACGTGAGTCATATTAGAAATAAATCGCCAGCCTACATCCATCAACGAAACACTATCAAATATCCATAAACAACATCATAATATAATTGATCATATGTCACATATGCATAAATGAAATACTCACACCAATACAATCTAGTCCTTGACTCAATATAGAGTCCAAGGAGGTCCAATGATGCCATCGACATCCTCAATCTGTCAAGTGTCCTTCACACTCAAGGGAAACTCATCAATGGAATATGTCAATACATAGATATCATGCGACATAAATCATAGTCCATAAACATCATCATAGAAAGCCATAACAGAAGCATACAACCATATACTAAAACCGGATCAATTGCATGCAAGTGTCCTCAAAGAATAATTCAATAACATGTTCTCACAAGATCGAGATGTTACATAAGGTGAAACCTTAAATCAAGAGAGATGGACATGTCAATCAGTCCACATGCTTCATCATTCTTATTTTTCCATTTGATTTTATTTTCATCATCAATAGGTTCTTGTTCTCTTCCCAATGTAATCTAGTACAGTTCCTTACATCTTAATAAGTCCTCCATATGAGATTTCCATTGGAAGTAGTTGGTGCTGGTAAGAAAAATATCACTAGATAAATTCATATTAATATGCATATAATACATATTTGAAAACTAAAATTGATGATCTGGATGGAAAGATCTCAAAACATTAGGTTGTTTAAAAATAACTGCATTGAAAACAAACTTTGGATGTGAAAGTTAATCCCTTTTGAAAAAATACATAAAATTTAACCAAAGAGCCATGTGGAAAGTATAATTTGGTCCACGTGGTGATAACCCTCCCAATAACCTCACTCTTACAAATAAGTTTCCTATGCAATGACCCACTTTTATAGAATAAGCAGAGTTTACAATGAAGTTACTTTATAAAGGAAAGTTACATGTAAAATAAGTAACTTTAAAATAAAATATTAAAGATACTTATAGTGTTTCACTTTTATAATTGAAGTGAAATACACTTTACAATGGATGCATGATTTTTTTTCAAAAGAAGTTAACAAAAAAGAGACTTGAACTCAAGACCACTTACTTAATAAAAAAACTTTTAACCAAGTGAGCTAGTGAAAACCATATTGTATTGTTTAGGAGGAGGATTGTTGTTGTTGTTGTTGAAGACAACCTTGGGGAGCGTTCTCATAAAAAACTCTTTTCACACAAGAAAAAAATTTCACTTCTCGACAACAAAAAGAATTAGATCTCGGTTAGCTTACCAAGAAAATGTAAACTCTCCAATCTATTTATGCTTTTATGTGATCGCACAGGGCATGGGGAAAATAACATATGCAGATCCAAAAGAGTAGCAATTTAGAAACAAAAAAACAGAAAAACCGAAATTAAACTGAAATAATAACTTTATAAAAGTTTAAAAGGGTGTATTCGGTTTTATACCTCTGGATCTGACTGAAATGACCCTATCTTGGGAAAACGAAAACCTTTTGAGTGAAACAAAAAACTTTCATGACGAAAACAAGAACTCCATATTGTAACAACCCATATTTTGGCTTTAGGTAGTTAGAACTTTGATTTTTCTCATCTTAGTAATTCATTTCTTAAACAACTATTTGGACTCAACAATAATGATATAGACATGTGACAAGTGTACATCTTGACCTAATTATGTGTTGCATACTATTATTTTCATTGTTATATGCTCATGATGATGATAACTCATTGATTTGTTTAAACATGCAAATTAAGACATAGAATTTAGGTACATGGATATCGACTCAAAGTTATGTTGTGAATGCATAACAGAGGCAAGTCATGATAAAAATAAACATATATTTCTTAATTGAAAGCCAATACAGATATGGATTCTTATATGAAATTATGATGTATATACATAGATATGAGATATTGGTGAACTAACCCAGACTGATGGTCGATGCCCAAGAGATCCGAACCCTCGATTGGTCTAGAACCTGCAAAGAAAAATCGTATGAGGATAAGAAACCACCTTATTGGATATAGGATCAAACACCTAGGGAGTTGTGTTTGATGTGTGGTTTATAACATGACATTTTGGTGTATAATAAATGTGTGTGATAAATTAAAAGTGATAAACTTAATGAATTTCATGATTTGGCTTCTGACAATGTCGTGTTGTCATAATCCTTGCTTACTTAAATGATAGGGAAAAATGACCTCTGTTGTCCTTAATTATTGGAAGTCTTATAAGCCATTAAACATATGCAACAGGTATAAAAACTTTTAAGGTAATTGTTTAGATCTGTGGCCTTAAATCATTTTTTCTTTTAACTCAGCTCAAGTTAGGTGCCAGTCAACAGGCTTAACAGGGGGATGTCCCTTTATTTACTTTGTTAAATAAATTGTAACTTGATTTTCTCACTTACAAAGCTTATAATCCTTTATGACTGTCTAAGTGTGCATGCTTAGCACTAAATAAATGACTGCAATATGCTCTTGAAATTGATACTGGGATTGTTATCGCGCAGTTTGTAGGAAGGGTTTAGGTTAGCTTGAGTCAAGGATTCAAACTGGCGTAACAAGAGCTTCCCCACCCACTGTCACCTCGATGGGGGGCTCTTTCTATTTAGGATGGCTGGTCCAAGGGAGACGTCCCTAGTAATCTAGGTTTCTGAAGGGGAAGGGTCAAAGTTTAAGGCTTCCAAAGGTTAAGATTAAGCTTCCCTTCACAGATTACTGCCAATATAATAGTCAAAAGAAGAGATCCCACTGATAAGGGCACCTGTTTGCGAGACAAGACAAATAAACTAAAAGAGTGTGCTGCAGTGGTTAGTACTTCACAATATCAATGACTATCTTCAATCATATGTATATGAGCAATGATTAGATGTAATTATTGACGAAGTCAATGATTACTAAACAATGACTTATATCACTTCTTCAATAAGTACAAAAAGAGATTTAGTATCAAATGTATAAGATCAAATCCTTGTAATATATCTCAATGTAATTTATTATAAATCTGCTCGCATACAAATATTGTTGCTGCGTCACAATTTGCAGATTGGTGTGACGTCAGCCCTAATCTATGCTAGTTTAGGAAGGCAAAAAAGTAAATGTTTTCCTCAATAAACCAAAGAAAGTAAACTATACTTCAATTCCAACCAAATTACAGAGTTTTGTACTTAGATAAGGGCCAAGAAGAGGCTTGACGTCACAAATGATATTGCTGCTCCAAAGGTGACGTCAGCCCTAGAATCAAGTTGGTTTGAAAGACAAAGAGCATGATGTTTTGCAATCTCAACTCAAAAAAGTGATCAGCAACTCAAGGTCTATCAAACAAGGTGACAAATGTCAAAACGTTTCAAGCCCAAACAAGTTCTTCAACAGGTATGACGTCACCTATAATGTTGTTGCATTTAGGGTTAGGGTTAGCTAGCCAAGAAGTGGACGTTTTAGCTAAATCAACCAATGAAAATTCTTGAAACCTCTATGGCTATAATAAGATGACTCAGCCGCAACTTTTAGTCCAAACACAAGTCTAATTTAGGCAAGACGTCATCACTATTCTAGGGTTAGTCTAGACGCTAGGTTAGTTTAGGGTTTCAAACTTAAGAGTTTTGGAAGAGAGTTTAAGTACAAACAAGCTCACAGGTATACTTCTAGACTAGTGCCTTGGGTTAATGGAGTCAAGTGCAGTGAAACTAATGGCTTGGAAAGACTTAAACTCAAGGACAATAGGATTAGGGTTTGCTGGTGCTGCTATGGCAGGGCCACCAAATCAAAACCCTAAGAAGAGAAGGCTTATTTAGGTGTAGCTAAAGCTAGGCCTAATGCTTGCTCTTCTTTCCTTAAGACTCTTTTGGAAAGAAGAGCAAGCATTAGGCCTAGCTTTAGCTACA
>JZKD02S0626421.1:644828-670194 GCA_000966675.3 Picea glauca | reverse complement strand
ACTTATTACAGTGATATAATGTTCAACAATGGCTTACCAGACTCATCACTGTTCTGCTGCATTTCGTTGCTCTGTCTGCCTCACTGCCTTCCTACACACATGACTTGCGCTATCTTTTCTTCTGCTTTTTATGCTCTGTGCGCCATGTCCATTCACTGCACAGTTCCTCTTCTGTTCAATTCAGCTGCTGCACTCTCCTACTTCTTCACACATGAATCACCTTCAACAACAACAACCACAGCAACTCGAACAGCAACAACAACCCCCTCTCTTTTCTATACCATGTACTTATAGCTTCTGTGCACCGTGTGCATGAAATGTGCGCAATACCTCTGCATACTCACACTACGTCGATATCCTCCACCTCTCAAGTGGTCTGCCTGATCATCATGGTAACTCTTCAGCTTATCTGGTTGTTTTACCACACGTTCATCATCACTGGGTGTTATGCTGAGATTCCTCAGCCTCTCTGGCAGTTGAGACTCTTCGTCTTCTCTATGATAGTCGCGCTCACCTTATTTGTTTCAGTTACAGGCCTCAATGCCCATCCATCTATCAATCGCCTTCACGAACATCTTCATCCCTCTTGAAGATTCCTAGTGGCTCTTCACCTTCTCTGTCAGTCATCCCAAGTGTCTTTGAGTCTTCTGGATGAAACCATCAATGGTTTCTGGCAGTTATACTATGTCGTGCTACAGTAGCCCTCCGATCTTGTTCAAATTCACCTGCACCGTTGGATTGATTCCATGGGATCTTGCATTCATTTCGGCATTTCAACATTCGACAATTCGACATTCGTGTGACCATGTGTCTCAACATCCCCAGTCGCGATCCCCGAAAACGAGCTCGGTTGCTCTAGCTCTTTCCTCCATCTCTCGCTGATGTGACCAAGGGATGTGACCATACCCTTATGCATAAGGCACTTTCACGATTTCTCATTTTGTGAGTCTAGATATGAGGCATCTCGACTCTCCAAGTCGCGATCCCCAATACCTGAAATGTTGTGGGATCAACGGTCCCGATCAACACTTGATCTGACAGTTAAGATCATTTTCCAATTTCACACATCACGATTTTGACACTCTTGACGTTCAGTGTTTTTTTCACTTCAAAGTCTCGATCCACGAACCTCCGTAAAGCATTCGTAGCAACGGTCTAGATCACATCTTGATCTGATGGTTGCAATTACGTCGTGATTTCGCATATCACGATATCGGGTAATATTCTTTGACATCTTCAACACTCGATCCGTGAAACTCCGAAATGGACTGAGATCAATGGTCCAGATCAGACCTTGATTCAATGGAAGCGATTAAATCATGATTTATCAATTCTTGTTGCATTATTTCTTTTCCCTCTCTATGTCATGATTCACGAAACTCTGATATGGAGTTGGATCAACGGTCCATATCTGATCTTGATTCAACGACTATGATTAAGTCGCGATTTTGCATATCGCGAAATCGAGATTCCTGTGGATAATATTACTTGACATCTCCAACTCTCAAACCCCGAAAATCTGACATGGACTTTAATCAACGGTCCAGATCTGATCTTGATTCAATGGTTGTGATTAAGTCACGATTTTTCACATCGTGAAATCGGGATTCCTGTGGATGATATTACTTGATATCTCCAACTCTCGATCCCTGAAACTCCGACATGGAATGGAATCAATAGTCCAGATTCAACCTTAATCTAATGGCTGGGATTAAATCATGATTTCAGATATCACGATTTCGAGAGGTTAGGGAACATTGTTCCTTTGACTCTCTAGTCAGCGAACTGACGATCTATCCCCACATGTCCTGCCTGAAGATGGACGGTCCTCCTTCTTTCGGGATTTTGTGATCCCTCTACTCCTTGCACTTTAAATAACATGCAGGTTCTCCTCGATCCAACGGTGGTTGGACCCTGCGCTAAGATCTAACGCCCGAGATCTATCCTCCATATCTGTGCGCTCCTCTTGTCTACATTCAGATCTGACGGCCATCGGGAATTCAGGATGAGATCCAGTGATCACTGACGCTTCTCCTCCGGAGCATACTTTGTCCTTGTTTTTCCTTCACTGCATACTCTGATCATGTCGAGCTTGCTCTGCAATGTCTTCCCAAACTACTTCTGGTGCCCATCTGTTACATTCTTCTGGTACTCAATCCATCATCGCTGTTGTACTTTCCATCAATGACAAGCATACGTTGCTTGTAAATCATGCCAACACTCTTTAAATAGGGATCATGGACCAATCAATTTCTAAGTCATGGATTAATATAGTCGTTAAGATCGAGGAGAATATGTACCGCCAGATCACTCTATGTTCGGAACATATCGTGACCATTGGATTTCTTAACTACAAATGCATACTAATGCATACTAAAGAAACACACTAAGAAACACACTTTTACCTAACGAAACATTATACGAAGTTGATCTTAACTAACTCATAAGTGTTTAAATATCCTAACAGTGCCAACAACCCTCCTTCAAAAATCTTTGTCCTCAAAGCTTTGCAGTGAAAAGATTTACATGTGATGAAGCCAACTAATATGATTTTTTTATGTTTCTACTTTATTCTTTACATTTATGATGATCCATCCATCCAAAATCATTTTTTTTGGTGTTAATTGTTGATGGCTATTTGTTGGATAATTCTCTTTCCTTTGATTCCATGTATTGTTGGTTTTATTTCTCCAATTTGTAGAAGTTGTTGGTCTCTAATAATAACGTGGTGAAGAGTGGATTTGTGTTTCCATGTTCCATGAATATTTATGAGTATTCCGTCTTCTTTCTTGATAATGATGATAACCCTATTCATGTCTTCATTGAAATCTTTCCTAGAAATGGGGGTGTCGATATGGTTTCACATTTGATGGTTTTCCTTCACTTCTCCCAACCATTTCATCTATATTCTTTTAAAAAAATGGAATCATCTATTCTCTATTCTTAGTATTTTATTACACTATCCTCAGATATAATAGAATTATGTTTAGTATATACATATTTTATATGGAGTTCAACTTCCTCAACGATCTTCTAGTGACCTTCTTGAATCTTGTCTTGTTTTTCATTTTAAGGATGCAATGTGACCCCATATATCAAATTGTGATGTCCTTCTTTAATTCTGCATTGTATTTATCATTTTACCTTATTAGTGTATAGGGATTACTGAACCTTCCTATAAATTTCCTCTTCAAGTCTTTTGGTATTTTCTTAATCCAATATTGTTATGATACAAATGATTAAAACACCACAATAAACCAAAAGTACACACTATGTGCAATAATGTGATCATGGAGAACAAATCCAAGATAAATAAGAGAATGAGTTACACAATAACTCCTTAAATAATAGGATAACCTCATCCAAATACCCAAATACATTCATATTTCACAATTCACATGTCCTCCATAATGACTAGACGATATCTATATATACCTATTCACGCATTGCATATGTGGCCCCTTTATTAATAGGTTGACCCTATTGCATATACAATTACACATCACATGTACATTTAACCCCCATATATGCCCCCGCTTTGGGTCATATCATATACATTTAACCCCATATATGTCCCCCTTGGGGTCATATCACAATACCCTCCTTCAAAAATCTTTGTCCTCAAAGCTTTGGAGTGAAATGATTTACATGTGATGAAACCAAATAATATGTTTTTCTTATGTTTCTTCTTTCTTCTTTCCATTCATGATGATCCATACATCCAAAATCAATTCTTTTTGGTATTAATTATTGATGGTTGGTTCTATCATAATTTTCTTTCCTTCAATTCCATGTATTGTTGTAACTTCTCCAATTTGTTATAGTAGTTGGTCTATGATAATATCGTGGTGAAGAGTGGTTTTTTGATTCCATTTTCCATGAATATTTATGAGTATTCCATCTTATTCTTTGATAATTCAATATTGATATTTTGTCCTTCCTTGAAATCTTTCCTAGTAATGAGGGTGTCGATATGGTTTCACATTTGATGGTTTACTTCACTCTACATAACTATTTCATCTATGTTGTTTTCAAAGAAAATGGAATTATCTATCCTCTTTGGTTGGTATTTGATTACTCTAGCCTTGGAGATAATACCATTATATTTAGCATTTACATCCTGTATATGGAGTTCGACTTCTTCAAGTGTCTTCTAGTAAACTTCTTGAATCTTGTCTTCTTTCTCATTTTGAAGTTGCAGTGTGACCTCTTCTATCAAATTCTGAAATCCTTCTTCAATTATGGATTGCATTTATGATTTTATCTCATCAATATTTAGGGATTCCTCAAACTTATGGTAAACTTCCTCTTCAAGTCTTTTGTTCATTTCTTCATCCAAGATTTTTATGATGCAAATGATTAAAATATCACAATAAATTATAAGTACACACTATGTACAACAATGTGAACATTAAGAACAACTCCAAGATAAATAAGAGATATCAATTATACAATAACTCCTTAAAAGTTAGGATAACCTCCTCCAAATACCATAATATATTCATATTTCACAATTCACATGTCCTCCATAATGACTACACGATCTCTATATATACCTATTGATACATTGCATATGTGTCCCCTTTATTAATAGATCGACCCTATTACATATACAATTACACATTACATGTACATTTAACCCCTATATATATGCCCCCCTTGGGGTCATATCATATACATTTAACCCCATATATCCCCCCCTTGGGGTCTTATCATAGTACCCTCCAAAAATTTGTCCTCAAAGATTTGGATTGAAAGGATTTACATGTGATGAAACCAAGTAATATGTTTTTCTTATGTTTCTACTTTATTCCTTTAATTGATGATGATCAATCCATCCAAAATCAATTCTTTTTGTTATTAATTACTGATGGTTGGTTCTTTCATAATTTTATTTCCTTTGATTGCATGTATTTTTTTTGTAACTTCTCCAATTTGTAGTAGTTGTTGGTCTTTGATAATATCGTGGTGAAGAGTGGTTTTGTGATTCCATGTTCCATGAATATTGGATTATTCTATCTTCTTCCTTAATAATTATGATATTGCTATTTTGTCCTTCCTTGAAATCTTTCCTGGTAATGAGGGTGTCAATATGGTTTCACATTTGATGGTTTTTATTCACTCTACATAACCATTTCATCTATATTGTTTTCAAAGAAAATGAAATCCTCTATCCTTTTTGGTTGGTATTTGATTACTCTAGACTTGGAGATACTACCATTATATTTATCATTTACATCCTCTACATGGAGTTCAACTTATTCAAGTATATTCTTGTGCCCTTCTTGAATCTTGTCTTATTTCTCCTTTTGAAGCTACAATGTGACCCCATCTATGAAATTTTGAAATCATTCTTCAATTATGGATTTCATTTCTGATTTTACCTCATCAATATTTAGGGATTCATCAACCTTCTTGTAAATTTCCTCTTCAAGTCTTTTGGTAGTTTCTTCATCCAATATTGTATGATGCAAATGCTTAAAATATTATAATAAACCAAACGTATAAACTATGTAAACCAATGTGAGTGTGGAGCACAACTTCAAGATAAATAAGAGAGATGGGTTACACAATAACTCCTTAAAGAATAGGAGAATCTCATCCAAATATTTGAAAACATTGATACTTCAAAATTCACATGTCCTCCATAATGAATACATGATCTCTATATATACCTATTCACACATTGCGCATGTGGCCCTTTTTTATTAGGCTGTCTCTATTACATATACATTTACACATTACATGTACATTTAACCCCCATATATTATCCCACTTGGGGTGATATCATATAAATTTAATCACATATATTGCCCCCTTTGGGTCATATCACCCAAGACACTTGTCCATATCATGCATAAATGTAGTTTTTTATTTTACCAATTACTTATTATTAAGCCACCAGTGTGTCATTCACACGTGCAAGTGCATAAATAACTTGTTATTTAGAAATACATAATAGTGATTTATTCTGACCCAACTACGACATTTATTAATTTTACACCTAGATGTCCCCTTGATCTCCTGCACTTATCCTATTTTAGTGGGTGCGCATGTACCCACTACTTTTGTTAGTTATTAACTCTATTTAATATATCCCAACCACAATTTTATTTTTCCACACTTCTATTTGAATTTCCATTCGTTTTTACTCTTCCTTCTCCTTGATTTATCGGTGCATCAATATTTAATTAAGTATTACTTATTTTCTATTTCATGAAAATTTAGAACACAATTATTTTAAAATGATTTTTAATGAAATATTTCATTTATTTTATTTGTTGATTGTACTAATCTATATGCTCAATAAATCAATCAACCATGAATTTTAACTTTTCATAAATTAATTAAAATGAACAAGCTAAATCAAACATATTTTTACATGCTTAATTAGTGATCTTTCAATGTATGATAAACAAATTATAACCAATACCAAGGGTTCCATTATTCTCCATTCCCTTCAAGATTTACTTTTAAATAAGTACAAAGGGTTCCATGTTCAAGGATTCCCTTCAAGAATCTAAATTTCTTGGTGGGGGAAATGGTGCAAATGTTGAGACCCTATTAGCTCAAGTTTAATCTTTGGTATTGAAATACTAATGATCACTAAGGACTAGGGATTTCTCCTTATTGGGTTCCCCCTCGACTAAACCTCATTAGTGACTTTCCTACCATCATGACAACATGAAACCTCTAATTAAAAGGATCTTTATCTTTTCAACCCAGGTCATGAAAAAATAAGTTCTAGTATGTAGAAATAGGAATGTTGTTCCTCCTCTCTTGATGAAACACTATACACTTCCAAACAACCCCATTATGAATGTGTGGGATGATTTAAAAGCATATTTCCTACAATAACATCATTAACATCATCAAATTTTATAATACCATGAATTAATTTGGATTCCATAAAATTTTGATGCAATCCCATGTCAATTTACCACAATGTCTTCCTTGACACACTAGGAAAACAATTAGTAGCATCTAAAACTAATTTCAATTTACCATAGTCATATGAATTGATAAACGACTATGAATTGATAAAGCCATCTATGTCATATCAATACACTTTTTATCCATCCAAGTTTCACATAAAGATTTAAATAAAATTGATTCAAATTTACCATTATGTCAATGAAAACCAATAAAAATAATCAAAGAGACTTATTTTTATCATCATGATATAAGTAAATAAACTAGGTCATTTTGTAAATAAAGCCAACAAATAATAAAGTCCAATCAATCAAGCTAGTTAAAACAAATGTGACACTACATAAAAAAAAGTTCTCCTAACACTTTTAACATCTTCAAACCAATTTGACTATGTAACTCCATTTATAATATCATAGAAAAGGTGATATCCGTGAATATTAATTCTATCTTATATAATTCTATTTCAATAAAAATGTTTGTATTCTTGATGCAAGAAGATCCATAATGTAGTGGGATTATGACATAAGGCATTGAACACTATGAATACCAAGAAGATGCCTTCCTTTTTTTTTTTATGAATATGGAACTTTAATTTTTTAAGGTAGAGTCTCCTAGATATACACAAGATTAATAATAATCCATATAGGTTTCAATATCTCGATATGGAAAACTGCATATAAGGTTTTTCTAAAATTTATCTATTTTCTCTATTAGTAAATGGATCTACAACACTATTTAAGTTCAAAACCTTAAGAGGGATAAGGTAGAGATCTCTTCATCCATCCCTTATTCTTCCTTCTAGCGGGAGATGGTCTAAGTATATTTTTTGTTCACTCTTGGTCCATTGGGGAGATGAAGGGAAACATGATTGTGAACAAAAAAATTATCTCATACACCTATATCTAGTTGACGATGTCCTACTATTAGGAAATGGATCCATTAGTGATGCTAACATATACAACGAATTTTTGGGGATTTACATGAAAATGATAGGTATGTATATTAATAACAAAAATCCTCTAGTTTATAATGAAATCCTTGACGGGGAAGTAAGAGCCCTGAAATAAATACACTCATTTGTAGGTATTCCATTAAGAAGGGCCTACAATATTTGGGCTTCACAACGAAGGAAAATGACTATGCTTATAATGATTAGATATCTCTATACAAAAAAATTGAAAATAGGTTCAAACATGGTGTAATAATCACTCTAAATCAGAGTACTATTAACCATAACAAAATCAATACTATTGGAAAATCGTGTTTACTAGCATTCAATAGCTTACATTTCCAAATGGATCCAAAAAAAAAATTAGAAGGAAGTGTTTCAATTTTCTATGTAGGTGAAGAAATGAAAAGGATTCCATGGTTATTTTCAATTGGAAAAGGTTATCCAAACCTAAATATTTTTTGGGTTGGGGCTTAAGGAACATCATAAATGTTCAATCGAGCCATATATATAAAGACATTATAGAGATTAATCATGGATGGGATAAGGAATGCATTTATGATGTAGAAATATGTTAAACCCCTATATATGGAGTAATTGATATCAAAAGATACAAAGGCACACCACCTACTCCATTTTATTAAAAGCACTACTGGAGACATTTCCAATTATTTTCTCTTATATAGAATGGGATGTAATCAATGGAAAGAAAATGAGGATCATGGAAGATACTTAGATAGGGATAAAAGGTAATTACAAGTTGTCATAGGCATTATTGAAAATTATTCATGGTTAAAATATTCATTTTTTTGTGTGATGCATCTTCCAAGATTAAAAAAAATGCTTGGAGATAGATATGGAAACCAACAAATGATTAGGATGAGGAGTGAAATTCATTTGTGCAAGTTGTGGTAAATAATGCCATCAAATCCAATAAAGAAGAGGATGAATTATGTATCGTTCCATGATCCATACTTTGGATATGTATGCTGCAAAACTAGGATATGATTCTGTCTTTGTAGTGTTGATGTTTTGTGTAACATCCCACTCAGGCGCACTGAGCAAACTTATTCTTTGAGGACACTTGCTTGCAAGTGATCCAGATTATTATTCTATTAAAACATTGACTTTGATTATGATGCGATATGGGTAGATGACATGTTGTTTTACTACATTGACATAGACAGGTGTTATTGACTCGGTTTTACTAAATGTGTAGGGTTTTGGACCTTGAGGATGTAGAGGCATTGATGGAACCCCTTGGACTCTGGATCGAGTCAGGGAGTGTACCATTGGGGTTTGACTATTTTACTATGATATTAGTGCATCTGACTAGATGATATGATATGGATATGATCTGACATGATTTGTTGATGATGCAGGCTGACGATATCTTGCTGACCAGACTCACATATGGAGTAAAGGGGTCACACATGACTACCAGAGAGGTTGAGGGAGAGGTGTGGACAACATCCCTGCCACAACCTACTAGCACTCCCACCATGGCTCAAACTGTAGGTTAACGATTACCTAGTTCGAGAGGACCAATGATGCCATGAGGGAAGACTGCGACAGTCGCTCAAGATGATTCTAAGGGGTGGGCAATAAGGAAGGGGCCTTATTGCTTAGAAATCTTTAGTCTCCCACAAGTTCACCTCGCGGAGTGTTGACTCCAAGGGTTATTGATGTCTACCAATCAGTTAAGAGGCGAGTGGCACCCTTGGAGCACATAGTGCGTCCTAAAGGGCACGTCACGCAAAGGAACAAATGACGCGAGTGGCACCCTTAGAGCACCTAGTGCGTCCTGAAGGGCACATCGTGTTGATGATGATAGAGGGATGAACCTAGATTTCCCTAAGACAAATGACATGTTAAGAAATTTTAAAACAATCTCCCTAATTAAATGTCGCCCCATACAAAATCTAAGTTATAAGTCTAAAATTTCGCTAGGGGTAAAATTTTGTCTACCTTTAAAAAATAATAAAATAATAATAATAAATAGATAAAATAAAATAAAATAATAAAATTTAAATTAAAAACCACTTAAATAATAATTATGATCTTCATGAAAATTTGTAACATGAAGGGAGTAAGAAATTAAATTATTCATAAGAAATTAAATATGTTGATATAACATGTAAAGAGGGAATTAATTATTTATCTTTTGATAATTTAAGAAGATACTAAATTAATGATAAAAGGGAAAAGGGGTTAAATCCACACCTTCCTTTTTGAGTTCTCAATAAAAGGGGAAAGAGGGAAAATAAAAAAAAAATAGGAAACTAGGGAAAAGAGGTAACATAAAAAGGAAAAAGGGGAACTTAAAGGAAAAAGCGGGAAGTCAACTTAGTAAAGAATCTAGATTTAAGAACTTTCTAATTTTAAATCGAATTAGCAATTTCATAATAGGGAAAGCCTTTAAAAACCTGTAAGGGAATTTAGGGACACCTAGGAGTGATTCTAGGAGTAAATCTAGGTGGGTGAGGGAAATAAATATAATTACTTAATTAAAGAAATTAATTTATGGAGGAATGCAGGGGATGGGGGACACTTGTACGGAGAGGAAATTTTAGGAATTTATTTTTAAAAACTTTAATTAAATGAGATTTTAGGAAAGAAAGGAACTTTGAAACTCTATAAAATAAAGGAAGGAGAAGGATGAAGGATCATCTTCTATTTGCGTAACGTTATGCTATAGAAATATTGACTTGACTGATTTAATTGTGGGAGTTGGGATTCTTAGCTCGCAGAGGAGTGGTAGCTCGGACTTGCAAGGCGAGCTAGGAGCTAGACGAAACCTCTGGATAGTGTGTGTGGCCCCTTTGCAACTCGGGGGGATACGGGGGAAGAAGGGTACCCCTAACATTGGTTGGGAGGTACCGGTGTAGTCTCGACGGTCGGTGAGCGGGAGTTGCATGGAGCACGGAGATGACACTTGGAGCAGGCGAACATGCAACAATACACTTTTTCGGTTGAATGATAAAATGTTGTAGGAAGTATGATTTAGATCTGCATGTGTATTGAGTAGGTAAACTGATTGTCTAGTTTCATGATTGAAATTTTTATAGCCTAGTTGAATGATTGGTTGATTGATTTCCGTGACCTTCATCTTCCCGCATGTCGTAACCACCTTGTGTGTTGATTGTGACCTTGTGATTTTTTTTCCTTTCATCCTTAGCTCGTCAGTATTTATATGAGTAGTCGGCCAGGATCTTGTTCTACGGTCTCTGCCTTAGCGTTAAAAGACCTATGGATCTCAACGCCCTTCTTTTATGTGTGAGGATGGTGAAGAGAAGGTGAACCTATCTGTCGTCTACCTCTGTTGTTGGCCTTATCTGAATGATTATCTTGTGCTTTGATGTGTTTTATCAACCCTACAAAATTTGATTGATGGCGAAGTTTCCTTTAACTCAATGTTTTTATATCTCGTTCCTTATCTCAAATTATACTTTGTTATTATATCTTGATGGACATTCTTGCGTTGTTATATTAGTTTGCTTACCTAGAGAATGCTACTACTTCGACTGCGCCTCGTTGACTTGGGGTGAAATTTCCCAGCAAACCCCTTTCTGTTTTGATTACCCATCTTTTGGCTACCAATGTAGCCTTGCTTACCTGTGATAGTGCATTTTATTGACAATGAATTTTTGATAAAACTTAGAGCCATTATTTTGCTTAAAAATAGCTATTAAGATACACGGACAACGACTCTGATACTGTGAATGATTCTTTTATTGAGCGAATTTTAATTGACTGCATTTTGATGCCAGACTGACCATGATCCTTGGGTTGCATTCAATGTGTAGGGGAGGCTTGTCTCTGTTTGATTGTGGTTAGTGTTTGTATTTTTTTGCATTCTCCACCTCAGATCCCAACAGACCAACAATGAATTAAATAAATTGTGATCATATTGAATAGCCTCAGTTTAACTGGCAGTTACAACGAGTTACACTCTTTTGATTGGAATTATAGTTTCCTTCTGGTGTGACTTGCACAACGAATTCCGTTTTCTTATTATTATTATGGCAATGTAAATCTCGTCTGGTGCTTGCCCAATGATCCCTCTTTTAAATAATGGTGGCCAGGTGGTTTCCTCTGGAGCGTTGGGCACATCGTTGTCCTTTAATTGATGTCTGCGTCTTCCTGTAAGTGACCACGAAATTGCCATGAAAACGAGGTCTGTGTTTTCCTATTGTCTAACCAAAAATTGCCTTCAAAGTGATGATTGCATGTTCCTGTTAGTCACCCCGGATTTGCCTTAATGCGGTCCGCAATGCGGTCATTGTCCACGCGTTTTCCTTAAATGGATTTCTTAGATCATGCCAAAATGGCTGCCATTGTTACTGTGGGAAACATGGCAAAATTATTGCCTTTGTGAGGTCATGATGTCTCCCTTATGGAGATGGTGTTTCTTCCTTGAAACTATCAAATGTTACCTTGCGCATTACCCTACCTGACAACGTCTTAATGGATTTTTAATGCTGTACAACATTCCTCCCTTTATGTTTTAGCAATGACAATTAATGTGGTCGAAATTAGTTAATGTTAATATCTGTGTGCATTGAATGGTTGAGCGTTTTTAACCTCTGACAGAAACCGTATTAATTGTTAAACAACAAGATTCCATATTATTTAGTTATGCTTTATTAAGGTGAATGGATAGTAAAAATGCGATTGGATGAAATTGGAATTAGCTGTCAGAATGAGATCGATTTACGCATCAGAGTTTAATAGCAACATTCAATTAAAAAGGGATCTTTTTAATGTTTTTACTTTGTCAAATGGAAGAATGTATTCAATGGGGTAATTCTGTAGCTATAAAAAATATATATATAGATTTTCAGTTTTGAAATATCGATCCTTACTTCCACATCTCTTTTTGAAATTAATGGCAATTCAGTTCTCCTTTCAATCAATTTTATAATTTTGTAAGGATCCCTGACAGTCAGATTTTAGATATATAATTCCTTACATATCAACAAATTGTTCGTAAATATTTGCGAATCTAATAATCTAACAAATCTATCTATAATTTGGATAAAAATAAATTGTCTTAATATAAATTTTAGTGGGTATTGTTTTAATAATTGTTTAGTGGGTATTGTCTTAGTGGGTATTGTTCTAATATAATTTGAATACTGTTTTAATGTAAATTGGGTATTGTTTTAATATAACTTGGATATGGTTTTAAAATACTTTAGGTATGGTTTTAATATAATTTGGATATCGTTCTAATACAATTTGGATATTGTTTAATATAATTTGGTTATTGTTTTAATATAATGTGGATATTGTTTTAATATAAATTTTAGTTGGTATTGTTTAAAATTGTAGGAGGTATTGTTTTAATAAAGTTTGGATAAAGAGAAATTGTTTTAATAATAGGTTCACTCCTTCTCCTTTCGACTTCTTGCTTAAGCGATATTGTTCTGGGATGTTGACGAAGTCATTTCAGCTTGCGCTTCCTGTTGAGGGTGTTGATGTTTATTATAAGTAATGGTTATGCTTGGTTATGTAAATCTTTGATGTGCTTGGTTGCTCACTGTAAGGGTTCTAGCTACTTGTGTATTTAATATTGGGTTCTAGGATGATTGTCCTTAGCTTAGTAGGCTTGGTCTGTTGAGTTTGGCGGGATGTAGACACCTCCTTGTTCCTCAAAACAGTTGCCAACCCTCAGACCTTAAATGGTCAAAATCGATGGGAACCTGGGCTTGAGCATTGCTTATGTGTCCTGGAGGTCCTAACCATTGCATGATAGGATGTATGGGTAGTCAGACTTATTTTTTCGTCGGTTGATTTTCGTTCGTTGCTTACAGATGCTTGATGTGCATCTTAGGTCATTATGCAGTTGTCGCAGTTGCATGCGTCATGTTCATTGTCCTGTTGCGACACAGAGTATAATGTCTATATTACCCTTGAAAACACGCACACACACAAAAAATAAATAAATTCCCCTTGTTATGTGAGGGTTGATGTCATGACAAAGTGGGAGGTCACCACATATGGTATCAGAGTGAGGTTTAACCTGTGACTTGGGATCTCTACAACGTTTTTTGATATGATTTGATTATATTGTTGCTAATCGAGTTGAATTGTGTGCGTGCCGGTAATCATGGTTAGAGGACACCGCAGAGGCAGACGATGGGGTGCCAGGGGAGGAGGTGCGATGCCTCCCATAGCCTCCATGCCTGAGGGGTCTAACCCCCAGGGAGATGAGCAGGTTCTCAGACAGGAGCAGATAGTAGTTGGTGAGGTAGTCGGAATGATGAGTTCTTTTCAGCGCATGTCCAAGGCATTGATCAGTCGTTTGGACAGAGATGAGGCCAGGGCACCGGCACCAGCTGAGGTTCCACTTTGCACTTTGGTCAGTACTGGTAGCATTCACCATGAACTCAAGAAGGTCAAATTTCCCAAGTTCTTTGGTGCCCTGGATGGTGTGGCCACTGAGGCATGGTTGGAGAACATGGCGATGTGCTTCGCACTTCGCGATTATACCTCCAACATGAAGGTCTACATGGCAGTCTTTCAAATGAAGAGGAGCACCCTTCTATGGTGGAAGACGCTCCTACCACAACTGAACATGGTTGTCGAAGATGTGTCATGGGAACTGTTTGAGGAACGGTTCCGAGAGAGGTACCTTTCAGAGGAATTCATTAAGTGTCATCTCAATGAGTTCAAAGCCTTACGACAGGGAGGTCGTACGGTGCTTGAGTATGAGGCTCATTTTGTGGAGCTTCTCTGTTATGCTCCGTACCTTAACACTGAGAAACTTAACGTCAACACGTTTGTGTTCGGCCTTAATAGCAACCTGCATGCAAAGGTTAGTATTTTGATGCCTCAAACCTTGCATGATGTCATGCATAAGGCCCTCATAGCAGAGGAGGAGCTTATTAGTGGGGGTTAGACCAGGACTCTAGCGAGACTCGCAGGGCAGGTTTCATCTGGAGAACAGTAGCATCAGACACCAGCCAGACATACGTCGGGATATCGTGGCTACCATAGGGGATCCACTTTCACTACACCCCGACGATCGATGCCTCAACAACGGACACCTTATCGGGGACAACAACATCAGTAGCAGTGCCACTCGTAGTAACAATAGTTTAGGCCTGTTCAGCAGAACAGACCAGGGTTCTATGCCGGTGGGCTGTCACCTTCTACTTCAGGTATCAGGAATATTGGGTTGAAGAAGGGATGTTGGATGTGTGGGGAGCCACACTACCAGCGCGATTGCCCAATGGAGAAGACTAGAGCGTTCGGATTAGCCAGACCCACTACCGTGGGAGATATGGGAAGGGCCCATCAGATTCATGCAGCGGTGAATAACTACCAGGTAGAGCACTAGTCGACTATGCTTGAGATGACAGGTACCATCGCTTACAAGAATCTTAGTATTTTGATAAATCCCGGTGCTACTGAGAGTTTCATTTTTGGTGCAATGCTAAAAAGGATTAAGGTAAAGGAAATCAGACAAGACGAGTTTAGCTTTGTGGAGATGGCTTCGGGAGCCAAACAGAAGGTTGGAGGAAAGGTTGTGGGCTATGTACTTAACCTGGGAGAGTTTTCCACCAGGGCCAACCTGTACGTCACGATCTTAAGATCCTATGATGTCGTAATAGGTATGGACTTGTTGGAATTGCATGAGGTGATACTCAACTGTAAAAAAAAATGGTTGAGATTGGTCGATGATGAGGGACATAGACGGGTGATTGTAGGACAAAACCAGGGAGTTTCCTTGAGGTGCATCTCTTCCTTACAGCTACGGAAGAGTATGCGCAAGGGGTGCAAGATTTATGTGATCCTTGCAATAAACGAGAAGGGAGTAATGGAAGGTCTAGAACACCTTCCGGTGGTGAAAGAATTTGCAGACATATTTCTGTAGGAGTTACCTGGGATGCCTCCGGAAAGGGAATTGGAGTTTACCATAGACCTAAAACTGGGGACTGAACCGATAGAAAAAACACCTTATTGGATGTCGACCCCAGAGTTACAAGAGTTGAAAATGCAACTGAAAGAGTTGCTAGACCTGGGACTGATACGTCCTAGTGTGTCACCGAGGGGTGCACCTGTTATTTTCATATGAAAGAAGGAAGGATCATGGAGGCTTTGCATTGACTACCGTCAACTGAACAAGGCTACGATAAAGAATCAGTATCCGTTGCCAATAATTGATGACTTGTTCGATCAAATGAAGGGTGCGATGGTGTTCTCCAAGATCGATTTGTGATTAGTGTATCACCAGTTACGGTTCAAGGAGGATGACGTCCCTAAGACCGCCTTTAAGATGAGGTTTGGACATTACAAGTTTACTGTTTTACCGTTTGGACTGACAAACGCCCCAGGGGTATTTATGAGTTTGATGAATGGGGTGTTCCGCGAGTACTTGGACAAGTTCGTCCAAGTATTCATTGACGATATCTTGATTTACTCTTGGACGACGGAGGATCATAACGAGCACTTGTGCTTGGTACTACAATGTTTATGAGAGCACAAATTGTATGGGAAGTTATCCAAATGCTCATTTTATCAATCAAAGATTCACTACTTAGGGCATGTCATCTCTGGCGAAGGCATCGCCATGGATCCAACAAATATTGAGGCTATTATGGAATGGCCTGTGCCGATGAATGTCCTGTAAGTGTGTAGCTTCATGGGTTTAGCAGGATACTATCGACGGTTCATCGAGGGATTTTCGAAGATAGCAAGTCCGATCACAGAGTTGCAGAAGAAGAACAAGAAGTTTGTATGGACCGAGAAATGCGCGGAAGCATTTCAAAGGCTCGAGGAATTGTTGACAACAACACCAATACTAAAGGTCCCTGACATGGACATGGAATTCTTGGTATGCACTAACGCATCCAAGGAAGGCTTAGGCGGAGTCTTGATGCAAGACGGACGAGTGATCACTTACATTTCGAGGAAACTAAGAAGGCATGAGGAGAACTACACGACGCATGATTTGGAGTTGTTAGCCATCGTATATGCCTTGAAGGTATGGAGACACTACCTTGTTGGATGAAAATTTGAACTAAAGACTGACCATTGTGGAATACAACACATATTTACGCAACATGACCTGAAGGCGTGACAACGACATTGGTCGGAATTTCTTAGCGAGTACGACTTCAAGATTACTTACATAAAAGGAATAGTGAACTGAGTGGCGGATGCATTGAGTTGGAGACCACGTATCTTTTCAATGTTGCCTCTTCAGACGAATCTACATGAAACGATTCTAACATTACAGTGTGATGATGACTGGTACAAAGAGGTCGAAGGTTTTATCGGACAAAACACAATGATGGTACCACGATTTGAAGGATTTTCATTTGATAGCGATGGATTATTGAGGTTTAAAAATCAGATCTACATACCACTGAACGACGAGTTGAGGATGTTAATCCTGAGCAAGGCTCATAGAGCAGTTTACATGGCTCACCCGAGAGTCATTAAGATGAGGGCCGACCTTAAACCCTTATTCTTCTGGAAGGGAATGAAGGAAGACATAGTTAACTATGTGGCCAGATGTCTAGAATGTCAGCAGGTAAAGGATGAACATAGACACCTAGCAGGATTTCTACAACCACATGTTATTCCGGAATCGAAATGGGAAATTATTTCAATGGATTTTATTGTTGGATTTCCACTGACGGCAAGGAGACATGACTCAATTTTCATAGTAGTAGACACTCTGATGAAGAGTGCTCACTTTATTCCCGTGTGTACGACGTATCAGGCACCTGACATAGTTAGAGTTTTCATCAGTGAGAATGTGAGGCTGCATGGCGTGCCTAAGAGGATCATATCCGATCGAGGATCGGTGTTTACTGGACGATTTTGGACAAGTTTCCAAGAGGCCTTGGGAACCCAACTTAACTTTAGTACTGCATATCACTCGGAGACTGATGGATAGACCAAACAAACGAACCAGACCTTGGAGGACATGTTGCACATGTACGTGATGAACCAACAAAAGTGTTGGGAATAATTCTTTCCACTAGTGGAGTTCGCTTACAACAACAATTACCAAAGCACCATTAATATGGCTCCTTTCGAGTTTCTTTATGGGTGACCGTGTCATACACCTTTGAGTTGGGATCGGCTTGTGGATAGGGTCTTGGTGGGACCAGAAGCGATCCAGGAAATGGAAGAGAAAATGAAAACAATAAGACAAAGAATTAAAGAAGCACAGGATCGACAGAAGAGTTATGTCGATGCGCACCGTGTCGACCGTAGTTACGATGTCGCCGATTGAGTCTTCTTGCGGGTTAAACCGCACAAGAGTTAGATCAAGTTTGGGAAGGGAGCTAAACTCTCTCCTAGGTTCATGGGACCTTTCAAGATTGTGGAGAGAAAGGGGCTCATGGCCTATCGACTAGCCTTGCCTGATTCCTTAAGGCATATGCATGATGTTTTTCATGTATCTGTTTTGAGACATTATATTAGTGATCCTACACATGTTATTGACATGAGTTCCTTCCAGGTATTTAATGAGGGAGCGCTCACGGCTGAGCTGGTCCGCATCTCGGATCATCGCGTTCGATAGCTACGACATCGAACGGTAGAACATGTCAAGGTCTAGTGTGACAAATATAGTCTACACTCGACAACCTGGGAGGATGCATATGATATGCGCCAACAGTTTCCATTTTTGTTTGATAGATAGACATATGATACCGTGATACACTTTATTTCAACATATATACTGTGAAACTTCGGGACAAAGTTTAGACCAAGAGGGGGTGTATGTAACATCCCGCTCTGGTGCACTGAGCGAACTTATTCTTTGAGGACACTTTCTCGCAAGTGATCCAGATTATTATGCTATTAAAACGTTTACTTTGATTATGATGCGTTATGGGTAGATGACATGTTGTTTTACTACATTGACATAGAGAGGTTCTATTGACTCGATTTTACTGAGTGTGCAGGGTTTTGGACCTTGAGGATGCAGACGCATCGATGGAACCCCTTGGACTCCGCATCAAGTCAGGGAGTGTGCCATTGGGTTTTGATTGTTTTACTGTGATATTAGTGCATCTGACTAGATGGTATGATATGGATATGTTATGACATGATTTGTTGATGATGCAGGCTGACGATAGCTTGCCGACCAGACTCACATATGGAGTAAAGGGGTCACACACTACTACTAGAGAGGTTGAGGGAGATGTGTGGACAACAATCCTGCCACAAACTACTAGCACTCTCACCATGGCTCAAACTGTAGGTTAACGATTACCTAGTTTGAGAGGACCGACGATGCTATGAGGGAAGACTACGACAGTCGCTCACGATGATTCTAAGGAGTACACAATAAGGCAGGGGGCTTATTCCTTAGAAACCCTTATTCTCCCACAAGTTCACTTGGCGGAGTGTTAACTCCAGGGGTTGTTGATGTCTACCAATCAGTCAAGATGCGAGTGGCACCCTTGGAGCACGTAGTGCGTTCGGAAGGGCACGTTGCCCAAAGGAACAGATGAGGCAAGTGACACCCTTGGAGAACCTAGTGCATCCTGAAGGGCATGTCGTGTTGATGATGATAGAGGGATGAACCTAGATGGCCCTAAGACAAATGACATGTTAAGAAATTTTAAAACAATCTCCCTAATTAAATGTCGCCCAGTACAAAATCTAAGTTCTAAGTCTAAAATTTCGCTAGGGGTAAAATTTTGTCTACCTTTAAAATAAATAAATAAATAAATAATAATAATAATAATAAAATAAATAGATAAAATAAAATAAAATAATAAAATTTAAATTAAAAACCACTTAAATAATAATTATGATCTTCATGAAAATTTGTAACATGAAGGGAGTAATAAACTAAATTATTCATAAGAAATTAAATATGTGGATATACAATGTAAAGAGGGAATTAATTATTTATCTTTTGATAATTTAAGAAGATACTAAATTAATGATAAAAGGGAAAAGGGGTTAAATCCACACCTGCCTTTTTGAGTTCTAAGTAAAAGGGGAAAGAGGGAAAATAAAAAAAATAGGAAACCAGGGAAAAGAGGTAACATAAAAAGGAAAAATGGGAACTTAAAGGAAAAAGCGGGAAGTCAACTTAGTAAAGAATCTAGATTTAAGAACATTCTAATTTTAAACTGAATTAGCAATTTCATAATAGGGAAAGCCTTTAAAAACCTGTAAGGGAATTTAGGGATACCTAGGAGTGATTCTAGGAGTAACTCTAGGAGGGTGAGGGAAATAAAGATAATTACTTAATTAAATTAATTAATTTATGGAGGAATGTAGGGGATGGGGGACACTTGTACATAGAGGAAATTTTAGGAATTTATTTTTAAAAACTTTAATTAAATGAGATTTTAGGAAAGAAAGGAAGTTCAAAACTCTATAAAATAAAGGAAGGAGAAGGATGAAGGATCATCTTCTGTTTTCATAACGTTACGCTGCAGAAATATTGACTTGACTGATTTACTTGTGGGAGTTGGGATACCCAGCTCGAAGAGGAGTGGTAGCTCGGCCTTGCGAGGCGAGCTCAGAGTTAGACGAAACCTCTAGATAGTGTGTGTGGCCCCTTTGTGGCTCGGGGGGCTAAGGGGGAAGAAGAGTAGCCCTAGCATTACCTAGGAGGTACCAGTGTAGTCTCGACGGTCAGCGAGCGGGAGTTGCACGGAGAACGCGGACGACACTCAGAGCAGGCGAACAAACAACGGTACACTTTTTTGGTTGAATGATAGAATGTTGTAGGAAGTATGATTTAGATCTACATGTGTATTGAGTAGGTAAACTGATTTTCTAGTTTCATGACTGAAATTTTTATAGCCTAGTTGAATGATTGGTTGATTGATTTCTGTGACCTTCATCTTCCTTCATGTCATGACCACCCTGTGTGTTGATTGTGACCTTGCGATTGTTTTTCCTTTCATCCTTAGCTCGCTAGTGCTCGCCTGAGCAGTCGGCCAGGAGCCTGATCCATGGTCGTCACCTTAGTGTTAAAATACCTATGGATGTCAATGCCCTGCTTTTCTGTGTGAGGATGGTGAAGCGAAGGTGAACCTATATGTCATCTACCTCTGTTGTTGTCCTTAGCTAAATGATTATCTTACGCCTTGATGTGTTTTATCAACCCTACAAAATTTGATTGATGGTGAAGTTTCCTTTAACTCGATGTTTTTATATCTCGTTCCTTATCTCATTTTATACCTCGTTATTATATCATGATGGACATTCTTGCATTGTTATATTAGTTTGTTTACTTGGCGAATGCTACTACTTCAGTTGTGCCTCGTTGACTTGGGGTGAAATTGCTCAGGAAACCCCTTTCTGTTTTAATTACCCATCTTTTGGCTACCAATATAGCCTTGCTTACCTATGATAGTGCATTTTATTGACAATGAATTTTTGATAAAACTTAGCACCATTATTTTTCTTAAAAACAACGATTAAGATACAAGGACAACGACTCTGATGCTGTGAATGATTCTTTTATTGAGCGAATTTTAATTGACTGCGTTTTCATGCCAGAATGACCAGGATCCTTGGGTTGCATTTAGTGTGTAGGGGAGGCTTGTCTATGTTCCTTATTTTTGATTGATTATGGTTAGCGTTTGTTTTTTTACATTCTCCACCTTGGATCCCAACAGAGCAGCAGTGATTTAAATAAATTGTGATCATATTGAATAACCTTAGTTCAACTGGAAGTTATAGCGAGTTACACTCTTTTGATTGTCATTATAGTCTCCTTCTGGTGTGACTTGCACAACGAATTCCCTTTTCTTATTATTATTACAAAAATGTAAATCACGTCTTGTGCTTTCCCAACGATCCCTCCTTTAAATAATGGCATCCAGGTGGTTTCCTCTGGAGCATTGGGCACAACATTGTCCTTTAATTGATGTCTGCGTCTTCCTGTAAGTGACCACGAAATTGCCATGAAAATGAGGTCTGTGTTTTCCTATTGTCTAACCAGAAATTGCCTTCAAAGTGATGATTGCGTGTTCCTGTTAATCACCCCGGATTTTACTTAATGTGGTCTGTGTTGCGGTCGTTGGCCATGATTTTTCCTTAAATGGACTCCTGAGATCGTGCCAAAATGGTTGCCATTGTTACCGTGGGCAGCATGGCGAAATTATTGCCTTTGTGAAGTCATGATGTCGCCCTTCTGGAGATGGTGTTTTTGCCTTGAAACTGTCGACTGTTACCTTGCGCATTACCCTACCTAACAGTGTCTTAATGGATTTTTAATGCTCTACAACGTTCCTCCCTTTTTGTTTTAGCAATGACAATTAATGTGGTTGGAATTAGCTAATGTTAATATCTGTGTGCATTGAATGGATGAGTGTGCTTAACCTCTCACAACAACCGTATTAATTGTTAAACAACAGGATTCCACATTATTTAGTTATGATTTATTAAGGTGAATGGCTAGTAAAAATGGGATTGGATGAAATTGGAATTAGATGTCAGAATGAGATGGATTTGCACATCAGGGTTTAATAACAACATTCAATTAAAAAGGGATCTTTTTAATGTTTTTACTTTGTCAAATGGAAGAATGTCTTCAATGGGGTAATTCTGTAGCTATAAAAAAAATATATATATATATATAGATTTTCAGTTTTGAAATATTGATCCTTGCTTCCACAACTCTTTTTGAAAATAATGGCAATTCAGTTCTCCTTTCAACAGTCATATTTTAGATATATAATTCCTTACAGATCAACAAATTGTTCGTAAATATTTTTGAATCTAATAATCTAACAAATCTATCTATAATTTGGATAAAAAGAAATTGTCTTAATATAAATTTTAGTGGGTATTGTTTTAATATAATTTGGGTATTGTTTTAATAATTGTTTAGTGGGTATTTTCTTAGTGGGTATTGTTCTAATATAATTTGAATATTGTTTTAATGTAAATTGGGTATTGTTTTAATATAACTTGGATATGGTTTTAAAATACTTTGGGTATTGTTTTAATATAATTTGGATATCATTCTAATACAATTTGGATATTGTTTAATATAATTTGGGTATTGTTTTAATATAATGTGGATATTGTTTTAATATAAATTTTAGTGGGTATTTTTTAAAATTGTAGGAGGTATTGTTTTAATAGAGTTTGGATAAAAACAAATTGTTTTAATAATAGGTTCACTCCTTCGCCTTTCGACTTCTTGTTTAAGCGATATTGTTCTGGGATGTTGACGAAGTCATTTCAACTTGCGCTTCCCATTGAGGGTGTTGGTGTTTATTATAAGTAATGGTTATACTTGGTTATGTAAACCTTTGATGTGCTTGGTTTCTCACTGTGAGGGTTCTAGCTACTTGTGTATTTAATATTGGGTTCTAGGATGATTGTCCTTATCTTATTAGGCTTGGTCTGTTGCGTCTGGCGGGATGTAGACCCATATACACCATTGCAAAATCCCCAATAATCATATTGAAGACTAGAAGAACAAATCGTTCCATTAGTGAAAACAAGGCGCTTGGAAAAGTATAAATAGAGGAAGGGTCATTTCATTTTGACACACAACTCTTCTCCTCAAGGGTGCACTTGCTAGTTGTCAGTTTTAGTAGTGATATTTTCGCTATACTTTGGAGTTGTTTTTCTCTTGGTGTATGTGATAGACTTGGAGAGGCACTACTCTTGAAGAAGCCTTCTCTTGGTTATATCTTGTTTATCTTATTGAGATGTTAGCTCTTGGAGACACTAGGATTTGGGTAGATACTTCTTGCATGGTATTTTGGCTATTAATGGTGATGTACTAGTAATATCTTGGACTGGATTCTTCTTTAAAAACGTTGCTAGGTTTTTTCTCCCCAGTTCCGGTTTTCCTAGGATAAATCTTGTGTCTACTGTGCATGGTTATCTCTCTATGATTTTTTTATTTCCATCGCAGTTTATTTTAGTTGAAATTTTTACTGTGTAATTAATCTATGATAACAATGGTATTTGAATCTATTTGAAAATCAGAAGGTATTAATTATTAGATCTAGAGATCAAAAAAATCAAGATGTAGAAGGAAAAATATTGTATTGGAATTATGATGCAATGATTTGTTAAAGATGAAGGGAGTATTGAAAAAAAAATAATCTTTCTAGATGGCCTTATCGAATAAAATATTAATGTGGGATGTGCTTCAGTACCATTTTTGGGAAAGTCTATTTATGTGGCCTCTATACATGGAACATCAAGAAAATATATACCATTTCTCTATTGGGTGTCACTTCTCCAAACAAGTATGAATGATTGGTAGGAATCTTTTGGGAGATTATAAAAAATTGGGAGTGGACAGTCTACTAGATAAGATTTTAAATGTCTAAGAGGAGAAAGAGGTAAAATATTTTAAATCCACTTTAAAACTCATCCCAGGTAAAATATTTTAAATCCACTTTAAAACTCATCCCATAAGAGTTAGTTGGGCCATTTAGCATTTAGGGAATGAAATTATAATTGAAAGTTCACGTTTTTCTCTGGAACATGTATTTTTAGGATGAAAAGCTACTTTTAGGAATACTAATTAGATGAAAAAGAAAAGGTGTAGGGATATGAAATTTAAACATGAGTGAACGATTGTTCTTGGGGTCTTTTCAATGGATCCTCTCATAACAACCCTAGAAAAAGAGGTGTAGGTGAAATATTATATATCTCTCCTTCCTTATACTACTCTTTCTCTTTGGAGATCGAAAATGGATCAAATAATGGGGATGACATGTCAACCTTGCCAGCTCTCTTGAGAATTGTGATAGAGAAAGGGGTGACTAGGCTTAAGGTGTTCGATGAATCTAAGTTAGTAGTGGAATGAGTGAATGGAAATGTGATGTTTCAGAATATATAACTCATCAACATTATATATTGAGTGTTTGAGTTAAGGAACATATTTGATGGGATAAATTTGAAGCAAGTTTTTCATGTCTTGAATCAAGATGCTCATAAAGTATTCAAACAAGAGATAAATTTGGTTGTTGCTATTATTCAATTTCAACAATTTAGAAAGAGGGTTAGAAACTTTTGTCCTCCATATCCTTTGTTTTAGTTTGTATATGTTAATGTAAATATTATTAGTTTCATTTACTTGACGATGTAGAGACTAAATGAAATTAATTTTTAATTTTGTTTGTAGTAATATAAGGATGTAAAAATTTGCATTCAACATGTTTATTAAATGTAATATACTTTTTCAACCTATAAAATATAACATAATACATTTTTAACATTCAACATGTTTATTAAATATAATATAAATTTTCAACCTATAAAATATAACATAGAAATATAACATAATAATACATTTTTAGCATTCAACATGTTTATTAAATATAATATAATTTTTCAACCTATAAAATATAACATAGTAATTTTTTCTTGTTTAATATATAATAGATAATAAATAGTTATCATAATAATTTGTTACTTAAATATTTTTATATAATAAAAAACATTTTCAGATTTATTAATTTATTTATCTTAATTTATTAATTTTATTTTTTTTATAAATTATTAAAAAAA
>JZKD02S0626421.1:623849-637833 GCA_000966675.3 Picea glauca | reverse complement strand
ATGAACTAAATAAGATCTCTTATAATTCAAAACTACACAGGTTTCACATACTATCTTACATATCTTATATATATAAGGAGATTAAAAGAAAATCAAACACTTCACAACTTCATTTAAGAGTAACCAATAGGCCCACTAAGGAACCGAACCTGAGTGAAAAGGATAACATGCAAATCTCTCAACCAACATATTTCTAGAATTCTAATCCAACCCTTGATATGACGCATGTTCTGACACTTGATCTGACACTTGATACAAAACTTGATCTCACAATTGTTCTGGATCTTGAAACAGAAAAATTTTGGATAATTTTTTTTTTAAATTTAAAGACACTGGAAAATAACTCGAATAACATGAGTTGTGAAATAAAAGACAATTAACCTGCCCCCTTGAAAATCATGGTTTACAATAAGAAAACATTGACCATAATTTCTTAGTTCTAGAATTTCAGTAGCAACGTGCTCTGAATGAAATTAATCTTTGTGAACTACCCTCATTAAACCTGTGGACGTCACAACAAACATGTGGACATAATAGCTGATAATTTGTAAAGAATGACATCATCAAAAATGTAGCACGATCCAGAACTCGTTTCAAACTTTAATCTGACACTCAATACAGACTTCATTCTGAAACTTAATCTGACACTCAATAAAGACTTCGATCTGACACTTAATTTGGTCCTGGATCCGACACTAATTTATGATAATTTAAATTTAGGTAAACGTGCAACAAAAATGATTTTATTAATTGTATATCCTTAGAGGAAGGGACAATAAATTTGATGCAGGGTATGTCAAGAAGTGGCAGTGATAGGTGAAAGGTAAGTGAACATATATAGGCCAAGACAATCAATTCAATCATGAACTCACGACTCTCACATTTAGCTCTGGGGATGTTACTACTGTTTAGAAACGAGGAAATATCATTACTAAAATCAACAAACTGGAAATGGGTAAACCCAAAATAAACATGTTAATTAGCATTATTTTTTTCAAGAGAGACGTTTCCATACAGAACCTAATCTAGCATTTGATCCGACACATGATCCAGGCCTCGAAACATAACTAAATTCTGATAATTTCGAATTTAAAATTTACAGGTAGCGAATAGATTTCAGAATGGTTAAACCTTAAGGAAAAGACTGTAAATAATTACAGAGGCACTCAGGAAGTTCGAGTTATTGTTGTAGCCCCAAATTTTTTCCACGAATTATAATACTCAAAAATTAAAACTTAGAAAAAAAAATTAAACAAAACAACAGTCGCTCAATTAAATTCGGGGATTTCTTTCTCAAAGACAACAAAGGAAAACCACAACTACAGAGTTGCAAATTTTTATAGAAATAACTCAAGAACAAATTCAAAAGATTCTGTAGGATTGACAACAAATAAAGTTTTGAAAAAGGTATAATATGCAACCTGATAATGGCAGAGGTTCAAGGCATCCAATGATTAAACAAAGACCCAAGAAATAAATGAAAATTCAGGATTAAATCAAGAAGACTAACCCACAATTTTTTTGTATCATAAAAATGATTTTAAAGGTTCAACAAATCGAGAATGAAAAACTCTACAACAAATTCAATGGACATCCATTCCATCACTGGCCATGTTCATCACAAAATAAATTTAGGGGTTTCAAAATAAGTAGAGACCCAAACAGTAATCTGAGCATGCATAAAAACTTACAGCGAAATGACTAAATCTGTGCTCTAAACAATCGAATAAACTTTATAAGGACCACACGAATTTCTCAAATCCGAAAGTAGGAGGTTGATGCATACAAAAATAAATATCTCCAAATTATGGAACTAATATTAAAAGCAGCGATCAAAATATTTCCCAATTTCCATTTGTCAAAAAATGGCAACGATAAGGATATCAGATTTGTAAATTGACTATTAGAATTCACGTAAACTTTAAATGGTGTTTTCATCTAATTAGCAATGAACTACAATTTCATTTTTCAAAAAGAAAATAATAATGAGAAGTTCAATCATGAATTACATACTCAGGGATTTCAATAAATCAAAGAAATTCCCAGAATGCAACTATCTTGAAGCTTACATACAAATTTCTAAATTATGAACTATGATTAAAATTGACAATAACCACAAAATTTATCGAAGTTTTGAAGTGAATAAATGGCAGAAAACAAGAGATTTAAACAATATCACTTCATAAATATTCAATGAAACTATAACTAAAATCATAATTACAACTGTTTCAAATGAAATATCATACATTCAATCTACAAAATCATATCTTTCTACACTAAAAAATTCAGAAATAAAATACTGAGGCCAATGAAGATAGAGAGTAGATGATGTCCACCAACCACTTGTGCTCCTCCTTACTCCAGCTTGCTAAACATAGAGACTTTACCGGTATGTCCTAGCCAATGCTAGGGGTACTCTTATTCTCCCTTATCCCCCCCGAGCCGCAAAGGGTCCAAGCACACACAAACCAAAAATACTCTAGCTCTAATCTTGCCTTACAAGGTAGAGCCACCACTCTATATCATTCTTGGCATCCCAACTCTCACAAGTAAAACCAGTCAAAATTAATTTTGCAGCATAACTTTACCAATAACCAATGTGATCCCCTTTGTCATCTAGACCATTTGCATTATAGGAATTTTCTTACTAACACATGCCCACATGCACAATTAATTTTCTTTTTAATTAAATAAATTAAGATTATTCACCCTAACACTTGTCACCCTCTCCCCAGTTGCACAAGTAATTATATATTTTATTTTAATTAAAAGTCAATTTCCTTTACATTTCCCCAATGTGTTTATTAAATCGCTCTCAGTTGTCTCTTTATTCTGCAGATTCTCATTTAATGACTGCCCCCTTACTAAATATGAGTTAGAGTAAAAGTATGAGTATTCTTCTAGTTAGACTAGTGGTAAATAGACTCTAGATACCATTCTATGTGTACACCTATTCTCTCATACATTATTTCTTTCTTATTTTAAAAATCCATTTTAGTATTTTCTAGCACACATGTGCATTATATCAAATCTTTAGATTTATCTTACTTTTTCTTTAGATTGTTTTATCTCTAATATTTTATTTTATTTAACATTTTATGTTAGTCCCCTAACTAAACTCAGACTTAGGCTTTGTCTTAGAATAGGATTATAATTTAATGGGGATTTATAATTAATAATATTACTCATAAATTAATTATTTTAAATCCGACAATATCAAATAAATTCATTGTTTTCTAGGCCACCTAGATTCATTGACTCAATTTTTTAAATTACGCGACGTTCCCTTCAAGACACAATGTCATGCTCCAAGGGTGTCACTCTCCTTTTGACTGGTTTTGGTAGTTGTCCAACCCTTGGAGTCAACACTCCACTCGAGCGACCTTGTGAGAAACTAAGGAATTCTAAGGAATAAGGGCTCTGCCTTATTGTGTTCCCCTTAGAAATCTTCGTGAGAAACTATCTCAGTCTTCCCTCATGACATTGTGGACCTCTAGAACTAGGTAATAATTAACCTACAATTTGAGCCACGACGAGAGTGCTATTAGGCTGTAACAGGGACTCTGCCACACCTTTCCCTCAATGTATAGTTTTATGTGTAGGGCCTCTTTACTCTTTGTGTGAGTCATATTAACAAACATTCATTAGCTTGCATCCATTGACAAAACATTGTCAATGATCCATATACAAAATCATACTATAATCAATCATGTCACGTATGCGTAAAATGAAATACTCAAACCAAATAAAATCTACTCCTTGACTCAATATGGATTCCAAGTAGGTCCATTGATGCCATAGACATCCACAATCTGTCAAGTGTCCTCCACACTCAAGGAAAAATCGTCAATAACATCTGTCAATACGTATATCAAGTAACAATAAATCACAACCCATCAACATCATCATGTAAAATTCATAGTCGAATCAAATAACATTGTACTATAACCGGATCAATAGATGAGGACCTTATTTTATCTAATAGCTACAAAAGAAGCTCTGAAGACCTAATTGAGAATTTGTTCGGTACTGAGTTGGTCAATATATGCAACTCTCAAGACCTAATAATTTTCAATGGAATAATGAAGTGGCCAAAATCTAACCAGATGACCTGTATTCATGGGCTAGGTAGTAGTGTTGTATATTATGTATATCTAATATCCCCATTTCCAACCAAATAGAAACTTTTGACCTTTTAAATGACGATGAGCCTGACTCTGATCATAAACCTTTAACCCTAACTCTACAATTTTCCATGCATAGGAGCACCATTGAAGAGAATTCTGATAATCAAAGGAATTTGTGCTTTGAAAAAAATAAAGTTGACATTTTCTTAAAGGATTTAAATAGTAATTTAAACCTCCTAACTTATAAGGATAACATTGAAGAACTCTATCATAATTTTACAACTACCCTTTCCACTTCTATTAACAAGTTCTCTTTCGAGATGTCTTATAAAAAGAATAATAGAATGATCAACCCTTAGTATGATAAAGAATGTAAAACTGCTAGGAAATAAATTAGGGATGCTTCTAAGGAGTCCTTAAAACTCGATAATATCAATACGTACAAAGCCCTAATTAAAAGGAAAAAAAAGATACTATATCAATAAAAGGCAAGAGCAACTTTCACAACTATACAAGTTGTATCCTAAGAAGTTCTGGATCCAAATTCTAAAACTCAATACTAAATAAAATAATAGGATTCCATTAAGGACCTAGAATTCCTACCTTAAAAGTCTTTACGAGTTTCCTAATTCCATGGATACCATTCCTATTGTACCTACAAAGGAAGAAGTTTTTTCTTTAGATGACATAGAGTCCAGGGTTAAGCTGCTCACAAATGGGAAAGCTAAGGACATTGAAGGCTACCAAGATGAAATTTTTAAAATCCGAGGGCCAATCCTTATCCCTCACATACACACGCTCTTCAATTTAGCAGTCAAGCAGGTCTTCCCTAAACCCTGGATGCAAAGCCTCATTGTTCTTATTTTTAAAAATGGGGATAGAAACATTCCCTCTAATTATAGGACCATTATGATTAGTCCTTTTTTATCCATGCTTTATCGAATTATTTTGGAAAAGAAGATTATCATTTGGCTAAAAATTCATGGTAAAAGAGATAAAGGCCAGGCCAAGTTTAGGAGATATCACTCAACTGTGGACCATCTTGTTACCTTTAGGATCATTGCAGAGGAGTTCTGCAATACCAAAAACTATTTTTTTGTTGTTTTGTTGACTTTAGAAAATCTTTTGACATGGTTCCAAGGAAAAACCTTTGGAATAGGTTGGAAGGGAAAAACATTACTCTCGAGCTGAGGGCTGTAACAACCCTGGTTAAATAGATGCATAGGGATTATTAAGTAAAATTAATTAGATAATTAATTATCCTAATATGGTTTTAGTTCAACAATGATTAGTATTAATAATATTATTTATTAATTGTTTATAACTTTTGATTGATTGATTAATTAATTAATTAATTAATTACATATCACATTCAATGACATGGGTAATAAATTAAGGGGCTTAATAAATTTAATTTAATCCTTTTGAAACTTACATATGACAGGTTAAGGATAAGATAATAAAGGAGGGGATAAGGTAATAAAGGAGAGGATACCATAATAAAGGAGGGGATAAGATAATAAAGGAGGGGAATAAGGTAATTAATGGAGGGGAGGAGAGTCGGTGAAGGGGGGGATATCATGGGGAAGAGTCCTATGAGAGAGGGCATTATGATTTTGGGGGAAGGAATCATTTTGGAGGGGGAACGAGATTTCTATTTGGATATTTTCTAGTGTGGGGAGTTTTTGTGAATCATTGCAGGGGGCATCGGGTTGCTAGTGGTTTTGGTCACGGGAGCCAGGATTCCTTACGGTGTCCTAGAGCTAGGGAGCTAGACAGGTTTCTCCTAGCTGTTTGGGTGGTTAGTCGGTTTGGGTAGAGTTTGGTCAAGAAGCAGGTTGGACAAGGCAGCAGAGAGGACAACGATATCAGTGGGAGTTAGCATCAGAAAGAGGTATTTTATTTATAAATTGCTGAGTTATGTGATGACTGTGTAAGTTATTTTCATGCTGTAAATAAAATTTAAATTCTGTTGAATATTATATGCTTATATGATGGTTAATGAATTACTTATGTAATGAGAAAGGAATTTCATGTTTAATTGTATGAATTTTTGGGTTTAATTAAGTTAGACCCCTACGCATGGTATCATAGCCCTAGTTCAAAATCTGGAGCCAAGGGCCTACCTACCCACCCATAAATTTAAACAAACCCCACCCATAATTTAAACACTTCTATTTAGTTATGGTGAAACCCTGAAACCCTTAATTAGATGAACATCTAGGTCTAAGGGCCAAGCTCCAACTCCAGCTCCACCTAACTTGCAAGCCAAGCACAATTTTTTTTTTTTTAACACAAATATAAATATAAATAATATACATATTGAAAATGTAAAGGAAGTAGAGGCCTTACACCTGGTAATATTATATAGCAAATAATGTAATGACTCATCTAATTAGCTAGAAAAAAAAAATTATGAACAACCCATAATTACCTTTCCATGTGACTTAACTACAATTAAGTCATATATATTTATACATCAACGAGTAGTTATATAATAATAAATCTATCACAATGCGTGTGTTATATATAAATCATGACCCTTTTTTTTTTTTTTCTTTTGTTACTATTCTAATATTGTAGTAATTAAAGAAATAAATAGATTTATTAATTCTAAATACACCGTTATCTCCTATGTGGACAACTAGAGAACCCAAAACTTAGTGCTACTGAAACTTGAGTCTATTGTTTTGCATGCCTATCAGTCTAGCATAAATTAGAGGTATCTATTCGTTACTTCTAGCACAACGATAACAGAACAATGTAAGTTTATCTCCTAACACGTCCAGTAACCAAATGAAGCCAATAATGATGTTGTCGTAGGCGTATTCGCCTCAGCTCCTGTTCCTACTCCGCCCATGGCCATTGATTTCATCTCACTCCCCAATATCATCTCATGCCAGCAACCACAAGTGACACCTTTTAAGCATACAACCACAACGACAACACATGTCACTAGAGCCAAGCACAAGTGGGTAACCTACACTCACTTCATCAGCATAAGCTTGACATGTCATCAATGAATGTTTTTCTGGCTATACCTATTAACATCGCACATGCTATAGCTGCTACATTTTATCCAAACACCTTCTAAGAATCACAAGTCAAGCATACATAACAGTCAAGTTAGTAGCCAATTGAATTCACGTTCCTATGATAAATGCAACAGTAACTGGCAGGTGAAGCTACACATTTAGAGAGGCATAGAACCCAATGTTTAAAATCCACTGTCATACAAATGGAGAACCATAAAGCATAAAAATTACACAATATAGCACCAAACCACGCAACAATAAACCAAAATCCAAAAATCATTTTCTAGGTTAGTTACATAAAAACCTAGAAAACCCATTTAAATATCAAGTAGGACCCCAAAAGAAATCAGACAAATATATTATGATGAAGAATCTCCCTCATCTAAAATATTAAGAAAACCATAAATGAGACGATACCAGGGCTGCCGCATGCTGTACAAACCAAAAAAAAACAAATTCTATATAAAGGTAGAAACCCACAAAGAAAATACAATGCGCAAGCACTCACACAGTCGAGGAGGAGCCTACAAGGGAGCCCAAAAAGGGTCTTCAACGCGTCAATTTGACTAAGCAATGAAGACAAGTCCATGAGTTGTCAATAAAGCACCTACAATAACACATAACACAAATCCCAGCGCCAAACACCCAAGTTGTCGAGAAGGAGGAGCCCACAAGGATGCCTTTGTGCACAACGTGTCCACGAGATGTCAATATAATCACCCAACACAACACACAACCCGAACACAACACCCAGCCATGGCCGAGGAGCCACGCCTGCACAAACAGAAAAAAACTTTTTTTTTTGTATTAATAAACAACAAAAAAAAGGAATTCTAGCGCACAAGTGCTAAGCACCAAACCAAGTCAATGGAGAGGATCCCTGTGCGCTCACTCTCCTAAATAAGGCTAGACAGATTACACCACCCGACGATGATTCTTATATCGACAAGAGCATCGATTGATTGATGATGATTCTGCTTCCCGAAACAAGAGCATTGAAAACAACAATAGCATTCACCTCGCTTTACATCCCACCCTGTACATGTGAAATAGTTCACTCGTCATCCCACAAACAAACCCATAGCCCCCATCATTACACAACCAATTCCCCCGTTGTTCCACAGTGCCACATCAAGCCCTCATTGCAACCTTAAGCCTTCCCATCACTAACACTGCCAGCACATTGAATGAACACACGGGAGGAGGAAGAAAGCCCTTGCGTTGCACATAGGAAACAATTTTTTTTTTAGTATTAAAAGAAAAAAAAAACAACAACAAAGCACCTGCCACGCAGCCTAATGGCCAAGCACCTACATCAACAACACATGCACCAACAACAACGTGAGATTGAACAACAAACATACAAGCCAACGCCCAAACGCACAAGCGCCTCAACCACATAGCTACTAAACTCAATATACAAGCTGAGACTAAGATCTCAGTGCCAAGCTATCGAGGGAGGAGCTGCAAGCCATTACCCTAACTCCGTTGCAACTACAGAGTGAGAGAGGCCGACCACATTCACAGAGTGAAAGAATGCGTATAGGGTTTGGGAATGGAGAGCTAAGTGTAGAGTTTTGGAGGGATAAGAGCCTTGGGGGGAGGCACGTGGATTTCATGCGTTTCCTCACCCGGTTAATAATCTTTTTTTAATTAGTTTTTTTAGTTTTATCTTATTAATTTGATTATTTTATTTTATTTTCTATATTTTTATTTATTTATTTAGTCATTCTTCTAAAAGTATTATTAGATTTAAACTTGTGATTGTTCAAATTATATATATATATATATAATTGGTGTTTAATTAGGTAAATTAAACGTATTTAAGTTTAAACATATTTTAAATTGTGTTTTAGCTTAATTATAAATTTATATGATTAACCAAATGGGGTTAATCAATGAGAATAATTTAAATTAAATTAATGATTAAATATGTACTTAATAAATTAATTATTAATAATAATAATAATAAAAGTTTGTTCGGGCTTGGCGAGAATTGAACCTGTAACCTCCAGCTTGCAAATTGACAACACTAACCAACCAAGCTATGAGCGCACTTAAGACGATTTGATGAATGAATAATTTTCGGGATTAAATGAATGAGTTGATTAAGACGATTGGAACTTAGGTTAAAGGTTTAGTTTAGATTTTTTTTTTTGTTCTTGATAATTAATCAACTTTAGGTTGGAATTCACCTTAGTTAGTTGTATACGCAAAGTATAAGGACATAGAACAAGATAAGCGGGAGGGGGCTTCATGCGCACTAGGCTGTTACGTTAGAGAATCAATGAGTATGGTGCAAGCTAGTGTAGCTACCGGGCGATGGAATCAATAGCTTTCTTAGGTGAAGACATCAAGCTTAGATGCTTAATCCTAACCTATCCAATCCTCTAAAGAGATTAATGTCTATTTACAGACAAGTAAAAGACACTTACGCCTAACCCTGCTTTCTAGTTAAGTTGCGCAATGAGAAATGACCTTGAACTCACCCTGAAAACTTTGGTTGATGCAGCATTGTCACAGGCACCGCCAACACCTCCAGTGCCACCACCACCATTTCCCGAACTAGCTCTCATACTGCGCTCGTTGGAGGCCATAAATGAGACTTTAAAGGGGCGACAACCAGTAGGGACCAAAGTGGAACCCCCACCATCTGGAATGGGTAATATAGAAGCATCAAGGGATTCAGGGGGAGGACCTCCACCCGAAGACATCACTCATGAACTACAAAATATTAAACTTCCATAGTTTGTCGGGGGTTGCGCCAGTGAATGCGAAGAAGCATGGTTGGAAGGCATGACAAGGTGTTTTTCCTTAAGGGACTATGCGTTCAACTCAAAGGAGAAGATAGTGATTTTTCAGTTAAGAGAAAGTGCCTTGAACTAGTGGGGCAACCTGGAAAGACAACTGCATCTTACCCCAGACACAGTATCTTGGGAAATTTTCGAGGAGAGGTTTCGAAGGAAATATCTTCCAGCTTACTATGAGGAACAATAGGTAGGAGCGTTTCATGCCTTAGTATAAGGAAACATAACAATAGAGGAATATGAGATTAGTTTTATGGAATTAGTCAAGTATGTTTCATATATGGATAATGACCAATGACAAGCAGAACTCTTAGTCTATGGGCTAAACCCTAAGATAAGGGCTATGGTGCGGATGTGGAAATCATGTTCAGTAGCGGAAGCTATGGAAAATGTGCGTTATGCAGAGGAACACATGAACTTAACCAGACGTACGAGACCAACCTTTCTGCATCTTCCTGGATTCGTGGGGAAGACCCCTAGGACATTTCCAAAGGGAGGGGGATCAAGACCACCTCCATATGGTAACAAAGTCTCACCAAGGACAGTAGTTGGAAGGATTTCAATGGAAGTGAGTGCAGCATCTCGTTCTTCACCAACGATGCAGACAGGGCCACGGTCATCTTAGGGAACAACTAGTAGGGGCAGGGGTTCCAGGGGAAGGAACTCATTTCAGAGATAGTCACATAACAGTGCACAAGTTCAATCTCATGTTACCTGTTGGGGGTGCAGAGTACCCCATTACCAACATGACTACCTAGAGTTACAATCAGGGTTTGTGTACAGAGAAGGAAAGGCACCAATGGGAAGAGCAAGTCGTAGCCACCAGATTTATGCAGCGATTAATAATTTCCAGTTCGAACATCAATCCATGGTGGTGGAGTCATCAGGTATGCTAAATCATATTAATGTTAAGATTTTATTTGATTTTGGTGTGACATATAGTTTCATTTCACCATTTTCATTAGAAAAGAGTGGGTTGGCATCCTACGAGCACGATGAATTTAAACAAGTCAAGATGGCTTCATGGGAAAAACAAGCGTTAGGACCTAGCATTGATAATTATATAGCAGACCTGGGAGTGTGTACTACCAGGTTAAAGGTGTACATCACTACTCTCAGGGCATACAACCTAATCATTGGAATGGATTGGTTAGAAGCTCATCGAGCTTTGGTAGATTGTTTCGCAAAAAGGGTGTTTTGCGTCGACGACGAAGGAAGGCCAGAAAAAATCTAGGGTGTACTGAGAAATGTGTCATTATTCTTTATCTCAACTATGAAGGTTAAGCAATTCTCGAGGCAAGGGTGTCAACTCTATGCAGTGGAAGCAGTGAATGAAAGGACGGGACCCTCATTAGATCAATGCCCGATATTGTCATAATTTAAGGATGTTTTTCCGAACGAGTTACCAGGGTTACCTCCTGAGAGGGAGATTGATTTTACTATTGAGCTAAAACCTGGTGCATAACCGATTTCCAAGACTCTGTATCAGATGACAGCGTCGAAACTTTGTGAGTTGCAAATGCAGTTGAAAGAGTTACTGGACTTAGGGATAATAAGGCCTAGTGTCTCACCTTGGGGTGCACCAGTAATTTTGTAAAGAAGAAGGATGGATCCTTACAACTGTGTATAGACTACAGGGACTTGAATCATGCTACATTGAAAAATAGGTACCCAATGTCGTGAATAGATGACCTCTTCGATCAGATGAAAGGAACAATGGTATTCTCAAAGATCGATTTGTGATCCAAGTATCATTAGTTTAGGATTAAGGAAGACAATATCCCCAAAACTGCCTTTCGAACTTGGTTTGGACATTAAGAGTTTGTCGTAGTACCTTTCGGATTGACCAATGTGCCAGTAGTATTCATGAGCCTCATGAACGACATATTCCAGAAGTACTTAGACCATTTTGTACAAGTCTTTCTAGATGACATCCTCATCTATTCCAAGAATGAAAGAGAACATGAGGAACACTTACGAGTGGTGTTGTTGTGCCTTAGGGAGAACAAATTGTATGAGAAGTTGTCAAAGTGTTCCTTCTTCTAGAAATAAATTCATTATTTAGGTCATATCATTTTCGGCGAAGGAATCTCTATGGACCGAGAAAAGGTAAAGGCCATTATGGAGTGGCTAGTGCCGAAAAATGCCCATGAGGTGAGAAGCTTCATGGGGCTAGTAGGTTATTATTGGAGATTTGTGGAGGGGTTCTCCAAAATAGAGAAATCCATCACCACTTTGCAGTGCAAGGGGGTCAGGTATGAATGGAATGAAGAATGGGATAGGGCATTCATTGAGCTTAAGAGGTTACTAACTAGTGCGGCAATTCTACGAGTGCCATATATGGAAAAGGACTTTAGAGTCTTCACGGATGCCTTGAAGCAAGGGTTGGGATCCGTGTTAATGCAGGATAGAGGAGTGATAGCTTATGCATCAAAAAAGTTGAAGAAACACGAAGAGCTATACGCAACTCATGATTTAGAGTTGGTAGCTGTAATGCTAGCACTGAAACTTTGGAGGAACTATCTTATGGGGTGAAACTTTGAGATCAAAACGAACCATCAAAGTTTAAAACATCTCTTCACTCAAAGGGATCTGAATTCCAAGCAAAGGCAATGGAGTGAGTTTATGAGTGAGTACAATTTTGGTATTTCGTACATCAAGGGGAAGGAAAATGTGGTCGCAGATGCCTTGAGTAGGAGACCACGTGTCTTCTCCTTGGTACCCTTAAATGTAAATTTGAGGGAACATGTGTTGACGCAACTCCAAGGAGGCAGTTGGTATTTAGAGGTTACTTCAACCCTCCAGAGCGGGAAGCAGTTAGATTCAAAGTATGAAGGATATAGTCTAGAAGAAGACAGACTGTTAAGATATCGAGGAAGGATGTACATCCCTAAAAATGGGTATATTCGAAGCATCATACTGAAGGAAGCCCATAGAGCACTTTATTGTGTGCATCCGGCTGTGAAGAAGATGTACGTAGACATGAGGAAGCTCTTCTTTTGGGTAGGCATGAAGTGCGATGTATTCCATTTTGTCGCCAAATGGCTAGAGTGTCAACAAGTGAAGGTTGACCACCATCACCCGGTAGGCATCCTACAACCACCTGATGTTCCTATGTCCAAGTGGGAAGTCATCTCTATGGATTTTGTTGTGGGGTTGTCGCTCACATCTCATAGACACAATGCCATTCTTGTGATTGTTGATAAGTTAACCAAGAATGCTCATTTTATTCCAGTTAGAGACACTTACGATGTCACTTATGTGGCACATGTGTTTGTAAATGAGGTTATCTGTTTGCATCAGATACCTAAGAAGATCATTTCAGATAGGGACTCCAGATTCACTTCTAGGTTTTGGACAAGTTTGCAATCAGCATTGGGGACTCAGTTGAACTTAAGCACAACTTATCATCCTAAAACAGATAGGCAAACCGATAGAGTAAATCAAGTCATGGAAGACATGCTCAGGATGTATGTCATGTATAATCAAACCCAGTGGGGGAAGTACCTACCTTTGGTAGAGTTTTCCTAAAATAATAGTTTTCATAGCTCCATCGGAATGCCACCCTACGAAGCTTTGTATGGAAGACCATGCATAACGTCATTGAGTTGGGATAGACTAGAAGACCAAGTAACAGTTGGGCTAGAATTGATTCAAGAGATGCAGGAATAGGTGATTCATATTAGGAAGAGACTAAAGGAAGCACATGATAGGCAGAAAATTTAAGCGGATGCACACAGGACCGACCAAAGTTATGAAGTGGGAGACTATGTTTTCATTCATATCAGGCCTAATAAGAGTACCATACAGTTCGGGAAGGGGACATAGTTCTCACCTCGATTTATAGGACCATTCAAAATCCAAGAGAAAATTGGACATGTTGCCTATCGTCTCCTACTTCCACCCCACTTGCATAAAACTCATAATGTTTTTCATGTATCTATTTTACGTCATTATGTTGCTGATGAATCACATAAACTAAATTGGAAGGAATTGCAGGTATCAGACATGGGAA
>JZKD02S0626421.1:611578-622472 GCA_000966675.3 Picea glauca | reverse complement strand
TAGTGTGGGGAGTTTTTGTGAATCATTGCAGGGGGCACCGGGTTGTTGGGGGTTTTGGGCATGGGGGCCAGGATTCCTTACGGTATCCTGGAGCTAGGGAGATGGAGAGGATGCTCCTAGCTGGTTGGGTGGTTAGTCGGTTTGGGCAGAGTTTGGTCAAGCAATAGGCTAGGCAAGGTAGCAGAGAGGACAACCATATTAGCGGGAGTTAGCATCAGAAAGAAGTATTTTATTTATAAATTGTTGAGTTATGCAATGATTATTTAAGTTATTTTCATGGTGTAAATAAAATTTAAATTCTGCTGAATATTATATGCTTATATGATGGTTAATGAATTACTTATGCAATGAGAAAGGAATTTCATATTTAATTGTATGAATTTTTGGGTTGTTACAAGGGCTGCTGCAATAAGGATGTATGAGAATGTTATTGCTAAGTTTTAAAACATTGAAGGTTGGTCAAAAGATATTAACTACAATATTGGAGTCAAGCAAGGTTGTCCCTTGTCCCCTACCATTTTTGTCATATACATTGACAAGTTAGAAGAATACTTGCAAAAAATAGGTTGTGTCGGCCCTACTCTCACTGGTATAGTCATCAATATTCTTCTCTATGTCGAAGATATCGTTCTTATGGAAAGGATTCCCCATGATCTTGAAAACCAATTAAGAATCCTCAAGGATTTTGGCTCCAATATGGGTATGAATGTTAATACTGATAAGACTAAGCTCATTATTATTAAATCCAATAAGATCCCTTATGATACCTTTGTATATGACAACAACAACTTAGAGGAAGTGACTTCATACAAATATCTTGGAATTGATATTCACCACAAGCTCCATTGGAATTATAGCATTGAGAAAAGGATTATTAGGGGATGTAAAGCTTATTATGGGCTTGAAAACAATTGTAAATCAACTGATATTTGGAGTTGGGATAAAAAGAAAATCCTCTTTGAGGCTCTTGTTACACATGCTATTCTTTATGGATGTGAAGTTTGGGGTTGTAGTATCTCTCGTGAATCCTGGAGAAAGATAGAGAAAATACAAAAGAATTTTATAACCTGTAATTTCAAAATTAAAGGAAATACACCCTATCCCATCATCCTCTTAGAAACAAGCCTCTCCCCCATTGAGAACATGGATATGACTAGATACCTAATCTATAAGAACAATTTAAACAACATGGAAGACAAGAGGCTACATAAACTTGCTTCAAAATCAAGTAATAAGCACCATCGACTCAAGCGAGGATGGCATAAAGATGCCAAGTCTTGGCTAATTTATTGGGGAATCATGAAAGAAATCATTTTGCAGAATAAAGACACTATTAAAAAAAACGTCAAATCACAATCTAAGGAGAAAATGTGGTGTGATAAAGAGTTAGAGGAAAAAAGAAAATTAAGGTATTATAAAGATGTAATCAACCCTAATCTTGAAGATCCAAATTATCTATTTGTTTTGCCAAGTGTAAAGAAAAAAATAAGCATTACTAAGATAAGTGCAAATTCTCATGAGCTCCATAGTGAAATTGGGCATTGGTCAATTCCTAAAATGCCATGGGATGAAAGAGTGTGTCACCTTTGTGACACTAAGAAGGTTGAAGATGAAAATCACTTTCTCTTAGATTGTCCATCATATACCCATATTAGATCTCATTTTCAACATATTTATCACACTATCAACCTTCCTAACCTCTTAACTCAACAAAAGTATGGTGATCTTGGAAATATTCTCTTAATGCTTTTCAAGCATAGAAGCAAAATTCTAAATAATCACAAGTAATCACTTACCCTATTAAGGTTTGATAGACCAATTCTGTCTTAGTGGACGTTAACCATCATCATCATCATCATCATCATTAATTCTTTATCCTTGACCAAACCCTCGATACTTTATCTTTAACGTAAATACTTCATCCTTAACACTTTGTTATAGGTTGAGGATGTCTTCTCTTTTTTGTGTGTGATGTGTATTATTATTTACATGCTTGTTTTCTTAATTTCTTAGTTAAATATGACTTGTGATTATTTTGCATTAAAACAATAGTTTTTTTAATACTTTCATTCCAACATATAAAAAGATGGATTCTCATAGTCATGGAGCCACATCACATAGGAATTATGAATTATGGGGAATAATTAGGTCTCTAGATCCATAATTGTTGTTTGTGGCAAATCTGGCTCTGGTGGTGATACTAAGATACTATTTTAGTTTTGTTTCAATAGTTTTAAAATATTGAGAATTAATTTTAACATTAATTATGAATGCAAACTTTTACATTCTAAATTAATTTTGTTTAATATGAATTTTGTAGGTGTTGTAGAGTCTTAACCTCAACTTATCCCAACTCTCAATTTCAACCTCAACCTCTCAGATCTAGGCATGGATAAGCATCCCATGGGAGCATCCCTCATTCAGTAGATAATTACACTAAATATATCAGTTTTATTTTTGTTTAATTCAAAGTAATCGTTTAGAAACAATGTTTTTGTTGAATTATGTTCTTATGTGTTTAATTTTATTCTTTAGAATAGAAAGAAACCAAAATATTTCCAATTATGCTCATGAGCAAGATAAACTTTCTTTTTAACATTAATTCATTTTAGAAAAGTACATTAGAATTTGAAATCCAAGTTGGAAAATTTCATATCAATGAATTCCATACTAGCACTTAGTAGTCCATCATCATGATGTTTCAGACATACACATGTTAATGACCATATTTGACTAGCTTATCCCAACTAGTAATATATGATCCAATATATGTGCCACTAGATTCAACAACAACACACAAATGGATAGCAATTAAAAAAGTATTAAAAACAAACAAGGCAAATGTGGGAGCTCTAATGTTTTATACACCTCCACCATTACCTAGTAGGAAATCAAATTTTCCTAACTTTTTATCTTTAAAATTGCAACTACCACACCATTAGTATATCATATAATTATTTATTCATTTAGGAACTTTCCCAATCACGATCAAGGCCCCATATATTTTGCATAACAACTTGATTATGAGTTTGTGTTAAATATGAAAATTATTTATGTCAATCTCTCATTTATGTTAAATATGAAAATTATTTATGTCACACACGCAAGGTCATGTTGATGATAAAGGAGGTGGTCATGATGTTCCTCCACCTCTAAGACTTGTTGCTACACCCAATTAAAAAATAAAAACTATAATTTGATTTAGCTAGCGTTTCTCAAGTTAACTTTGAGGCTAGTGGTGACTTAGTTGACACAACACATCGATTTGCATGGGGGTAAATGTGGGAATAACCATCACTCATAGATATTCACCTAGGTATATAGAATTGTTTGTCCCTTTCTATTCATGTGATGATATTTAGGCCATGTCAAATGCTAACTTAACTTAACCTCCTAGTTGAAGTAGTGTCGAGATGCTTGTTTTGCACTTTAGCATAAATCATCTCAGTCATATATATACATATATAAGTTACAATTTTCTAATATACATAATAGTTTGTATTTCAATGTGGGTGAAACCAAGACTATTGGAGTACTTATGTCAAACAATTTGAATCAATTTGGTATTTTTTAAACTATTATTTGAACACGTTGTACTAAAAACTTTCTTTCATACAAAATTTCATTAATAATGTTATATAAGTTACAATTTTCTAATATACATAATAGTTTGTATTTCAATGTGGGTGCAACCAAGACTATTGGAGCACTTATGTCAAACAATTTGAATCAATTTGGTATTTTTTAAACTATTATTTGAACACGTTGTACTAAAAATTTTCTTCCATACAAAATTTCGTTCATAATGTTGCGTGTTTAGAGTGTGGAAGAGGGTACGGGTGTTTTTTTATCAATGCACTCATGCAAAGGTTTGCATCATGTGACATATTACATAGGGTTTTGTTTATTTTCCTATTTTATATGAGACATATATTTTTATAAACATTCATCTTATTTAAATATTATATGTAGTGTACCAAATATTATATGTAGTGTACTTACGGATGTAATATGGAGTACTTAGGGAGGTAACTAAGGGGAATAATAATATATAGGTGGTTATCTATTTCTATATATGAAGGCTATTTCTAGTAAATAAGGCTCATGTAGTAGTGAAAAAGAAATAAGTGCAAGAAGGATTACTAGAAGGTTCCACCTACTAGAATGCTCCTAGGAGGCAGATAGTAATATATAAAGAAGTATAAGAAATATAATAAGGTATTGTGAAGAATATTGTGATTGCAGAAAAAAATTCTTATGGAGTGTTTTCCTTAAGGAATAATTCCCGGTGTTACCCTAACTCAAGGGATTTCTCTAATTTTTGTGTTAATTCTTTGATGTTTATTATGTATATTTTTGAGTTATTCTAAAGATAATATTCATATTACATTTTCATATATGTTGAGTTACAATACACTATAACTATATCACAAGATCCCAAAATAGTTGCATGTAAAGTTACTTGGGTTATACACACTTCTAGCCCAATTTCATAGTGTTTAACTAAATGACTTATCTCCTATTTCACTCCTGAAGCCATCTTTGCCCAATCAAACTATTCATGATCTATTGCTTCTACTCTTAATTTAGATAAAGAAATATGAGAAATAAATATTCCATCTTCTATTGGATCTATCAATATTGAAAAAATGAGGTCAATTAATCCATTATAAGGAAAAGGCCTTATAATGGATGTTTTTAGTGATAGAAGATTGGTAAAATGTTTCAAAAAAAACTCCTCTACAAACTCCACTATTTGTAGTGGAGGTTTTAACAAATGAACTCCATATAACCAAAAACATTAGGTGGGTGGGTCTTTTAGCAAAGGTTTTTTGTCAGTGTTTGTATTGGTAAAATACATTGGTGAATTCTTAAGTAACCTGGACCGATGTGCACATAATCATAAAAATAACAAGTGCTCTTATAATTATTAGGCATTGGTTCCACCTTTTTTTGTTCTATGTAGCACTAGTGCTTTTCTATTTTGTGTACACACTGATTCATATTGTCTTTTGTATGCGACAATTGTTCTCATGTAAATATTACACAATGGGATGTTGTTTTTGTTTTATGGCATAGTGATGCTCATACAACTTGTACACATTGGCTCATGTATTACACATTGGCTCATGTATTACAATGTGCACTATACTAAAGTTAAATTTCAAACATTTGAGGTGAGATGTCATAACCATTCTTTGTTACTAAGAACTAGTGTGTATAGTATATGTAAATCCTCAATGCATGTATTATTTGTAAAGAACTGGTGTGTATTGTAATCATGTCCACTGTAATATTTTTAAATCATAAATATAATCATACACTATGTCATTTAAAGTAACAATGTTTTTCAACAATTTTTAGCATCAATGATGCAATGCAATTAATAGGCATTGGTGCATATAACTTATAAAAATGCATCTTTTCCTATTTTATGGCATGTATTTTTTAGTGAGTTAAAAAGAATAGAGTGTACCAATATGTATAAATATTAATTAATTTTCTCTTTTACAAATTTTTAATTAATCGTCTCAAAATCAAATAGTTTTTTATAATATTATTGATTTTATATTTTTGTTATTGTGTTTTGATATAATCATTACACTAATGCGTTATCCAATGGATTACACCTATGTTATTTGTAAAAATGTAAATAATTCATATATTAAGTAATCAACAATGCAACATTTTACAACATCCAACAATGCAATATAGAAATTCACCATGAAGTTCTAGAAAAAATATGGAAATTGGTGATACATATTAGATGCATGTTCCTAGGTATCGAAATTGGGACTATAAATATCACACTGGACCTTTACCTGAACTACCAAGTAACACTAAATATGTTGAATACACTAGTCCAATGTGTGGATTGGTTCGATTGTGAAGCCCCCCTCATTCGACATTTTCAATGTTGGTGTTTGTAGAATTGGACAGGTACTTTTGTACAGTTCTAAGTGTCTAGACACATAGAAATAGTCTAAATACTTATACCTTAAACTTTACTTTAATTAAGGGAATTATTAATGTAAAGTTATTTTATTGATTAGTTGAGTTATTTAAGGAAATCGTAAAAGTAAGTAGCATTTAATCTTAGCCATTGATCTCAAGTGAGGTCAGAAACAATCTCAACCGTCAATCACTTTTGAGACACTACTACATATGGTGTTCAAGTCTAATGGGGTGTTTTGACGTTACAGACAAAATCCACCTTACCATCGGACATTACTCACTAATTTTGAAAATTTCATTATATTTTTCTTGGTCGCCTGACATTCGTCAAACCTACAACATAGTTTAGTACTCGTTAGATGTCTCACTTGTATTTCATGGTTTTCAATACCAATGATTCTGCAATGCTGACATCACCATCATTACCCACCATTGCCCCATTGCTTACCACTGTGGCACCTACGTAGCATTGCCATGTTAATAATTTTTTGTCTCATGGGTGTGTTTGTCACCTAATTGGGCTTTAATTATGGCAGTTAGCGGGATAAAAATTTCTTTCACGTGCTTATTATTCTTTCGTTGTCTCGATCGAGAAGTCAATTATGCATGCTATCAGAAATAAAAATGTTTGGTGTGGGCTTATTATGCATGATTTTTCCCGAGACATCAATCAAACATGAATGGACAAGAGATATGATTGGAAAGTACAAGCATTAATGGATGACCATAGTACATATTAGAAGTTTGCATGATGTGGGTAGAATGGAAAATACTTGAGCCAAAACAATTTTTCCACTAGATAGGCTATGAGTGAATTTCAAATGATATGTTAGTTAATGTTACCAGTGAATTCATACGATGGTTGGTCCTGGTCAGTGCTTACATGTACCAGAGTTACTCCTTTGTATAATAAAGGGATAATTTTCCATGGAATTATAAGTAGTTCGTTGAGTGGTTAAATTTATAATCCAAGTGTCCCAGGGGATTTTTAAGACAATGAATCCATTTATGAATTTAAAAATGCAAGTTAAACAACATAAAATTGCAATTTTTCTTAGATTTAGATCACTGGATTCAAGTGAAAAATCCCAATTAAACATAGAATGTTTATACGATGCCACCATAGGCAAAACTTGGGAAATATTTAGGTGTCTGGCTCAAAGGTCACAATACAACACCTATATTTGGATGGTGCCACCGGTCAAGAAGAAGCATGTCACATCAATGTCGACAGTCCAGGAGGCCCCAAGACAGAGAAAGGAGGAGTCTCCAACAACAATGGGAGGACCAAAAGAAATGGAGCACATATTGAGGGGCGGAATTGACGATGCCAAAAATTTCAAGAGAATGAAAAAGTACAAGGAAACATGAGATAAATTAGTTATCCAAAAGGAATATGTCTGGTTTGGTCGGGCCAAATGGGTGTTGAAGGTGTTTGACCTAGGTATATGATACCATAACAATTTCTTTAAGAAAATACCATAAGAATTGGTAAACATATAACCTCTTTGTATCAATTTTAAATGAGACCTAAAGTTCTACTTTCTCTATATGAAGTCCAATGAGGTTGGAACCACTCTCAAACATTCTAAAACAATTAATGGTAATGTTAAAAATTTAAGTAAAAAGATGAAAATGAAAGATAAAGGAGAATGTCAATTTTATTTTAATAATTTAACATTACCATTTCCTTGGGGATAGGTAATAGATCACCCTTCCATTAAACATTTGTTTTTTCTTAAAAAAATTTGAAATTAGTGGCTTTGGGTGTGTCATACAAGTTTTGTATGAAACTGACTAGTTCTGTGAAAATGGTCAGTTTTGTATCGAACCAATTGGTTCATGTACGAAACTTGCCAATTTTATACAGAACTGATCAAAAGAAGTTCTAGTCCACCTTTCCACCCATTTTTATCTCAAAACTTGTTTAACCAACCGATTTTGTTAGACCGATCAAGTTTTAATAATACTGACACAAATTGTTTGTAAAAAGTAACCCAATGTTGTATTATACCTTAGATTTTGAGTTGTATTAACACTCCAAATAGGATGTTTTCTATACACAAATATTCATTAATTTTTGATGAATCAAAGGATGGTGGGTTATGAGGGAAACGAAGGTCAGCTTTTCATGTTCAGTCATAAAAGGCCCCTTTGTGTAAAATGATTATGTAATTTTCAAGGTTGAACTTGTAATAAGTGACACCATTAAAATGCACACCCAATCTTCCATGTAGGTCAAAATTTGTTTTAAAGGTTGTAATATGGAGTTAGATACATTATACATTTACATATGCCATTTAAAGTGAAATTGAAAAACATGAGAGGGTTCTTTCATGCAGTTGGATTTGGGATATCATGTAAATGTGAATCCAAAAATGCCTCAGAGTAAAATGCATGCCCTAGTGCCATTTTTCATCCAACAAGGCTCTAACAAGACCTTTATTCACTATTAAAAATAGAAGGTAGATTGAAAACAATTAGGGTAATCGGACTTAGGGATCAAAGAAAAGTTTCTTCTTTCAAAACATATAAGTCATAACTTATCAAACAATTTGTTGATTAAAACATATATATATATATATCGATCGTAGGAGATAACCAATTGAATTCTTATTACTAACTTTAAAATTTGGCAACAAAACCATTCCATTAGTGTCACATGTGCATCTTTGACAATAATTAACAACAAATTACAACAAGAAGAAATGACAATGGAAAATATCTTTAGAAATACATGCAGGAAAAATTCTACATACTAATAGACAACATGGTATATCACCTAGATGTTGAAATAAGTAAAAAAAATAATACAAGTAAAGTGTTCAATTTTTTTTCTTTTCCTACATAAATTTACATGACTTCAATTGAAAATGTATGTTTTTCCCAAGAGTAACTTTGCTATTAACTATTCATCCATATGTAGTGAATATTCTAAAAAAAACGTGGGATGCATAATCATTGATTTGGAATATTTTTTAAAGAGAGGATCCCTTCCATAATAGGATCCATTGTACGATGTTGCCCTACCTCAAGGGTTTTCATAATAATAAAGTGTGGTTTTTCTATATTGTTCTCTGAATATTTTGTGGTGATTGTGTTTTCATAGCTTTGGTACTTAATAAATATAATGTAATACTATCACCACAAAACATCCAGAGAACAATATGGAAAACCCACACTTTATTATTATAAAAATCCTTGAGGTAGGGAAAAATCATACAATGGATCCTATTATAGAATGGATCCTCTCATGTTCACTTGAATCTTTGAGGGGGCAACCTCCTAATGAGATCCACACTCGAAAAATAATACTTCTTCTTATTGACTTCAATTACATTGCTTAAACCCCTTTATATAGTGTTACCAACCACCTAAAAACATTTTAGATGAGGAAATTTCTAAAAGAAGAACCTTCTAATAAGTCCTCTTACATTTCTTATGTTCATACTAATATATCTAACTACCATAGTGGGCCTCGTTTAATACTATAGTGGACCTAGTCCACCTTACATTGGTTGGCCTCCATTATTATCACTATGCTCCCCCCATTACTTCTCTAACTACACTACATTCCATCACCCTTATGAAAGTGTTGTCCCCAATGGTTGTTATGAGGGGTGTACAACTATATACCAAGGTGCCATGGGTAAGTGTGGACCATAAAAATGAAGTAGGTTGGAGAACCATGGTCCCATGTAGGAATGAGAGCCACCATGATGAAGTAGTCCAACCACCACTGTAAACCTGGGTCCCATGTCCAAGTGCTCATGTGAACTCCACACTGAATATATTGGAACACCATAGCCAACTAAAAATGATGCTACAGATATCGACACTGGTCATGTCGATCAAAATATGTAGAACCGACTAAACATTCATCCAATACTACTGGAGAATGATAAAACTAAAGAAGACTATATAGAGAAGGATATTTTGTACTTTTCAAGATGTGCTTTACATGAGGTTCAATAGAGTCATAAAATAGAAGTTAGAAGCAGATTTCATCCCAAAAATGACAACTATTCATATACCAATCATAAAAAATGGCCTCAAAAGCATACCAAGAATATGCTTTTTGATTATATTCATCCATAATATACCTCTCCTACCTTGGGAGTCTGATAATTTTCTTGAGGTCTTCTAATTTTCGTTAAAATTCTATGAGAAGTCAAATATCCATTGGAAACACCACACATAATATGCCAATATTTTTTATTAAAAATATATATCCAATGGAACTGATCTGGCAGCAATCTGAGCACCTTGTGAAAAGTTATGAGCTCTACAATTCTGTCGCCATCACAAAGACCCTAGAAATGGTTGATTTGAAAATGACAATATCTTCACTTCTAGAGCTCAAATTCAGATGATTTATTGTTTGGAATGGGAAAATTTTGAAATAGGAACTCATATCTGTCATTTTTGGGGGATAATTCGGTCCCAGGTGTTACAAAAACCAACAAAATATCATGGTCATTTGCGAAAAAACCATGAAAAATAGTAGATTTTAAAATCATGATAACTTCACTTCTTAGATTTCGTTTCAGATTTGTTTTTTTGAAATTGATTGTTTTTGTGAGAGGAAGATATAAAAATAGTTTATGCAAATTTCACATAGAAAGATAAAATATTTTTCCGAAGTTTCACGACCATCTTTTGTCTTCTAAAAAAAATATGCAAAAATATAGAAAAAAAATTGACACTTTTGGCGCAAACGAAAGTGCTTGGATACCAATTTTTAAGTAGCAGAGGATAGAATACAAAATCACATAAAATGATTCAATGAAAATATAGAGAAATATCCACTTTATTATATTAAAACCTTAGGTTATGGAAACACTATACAATGGATCATATTATGGAAGAGATCCTCTCATGTTCATTTGTCTCTCTGAGGGGGAAACGTCCTAATGAGATAATAGCTCCAAATAAAAAA
>JZKD02S0626421.1:564614-607435 GCA_000966675.3 Picea glauca | reverse complement strand
AGAGATGAAGACAAAGAGGGGGGTAGAGATAGAGGAAGATAGAGAGGGGGGAAGAGAGAGAGTGTGTGAGAGTGTGATAGCTATAGAGAGAGGTTGAGAGAGAGAAGAATAAGAGAGGTTGAGAGTGTGATACAAATGAAGTAATTTAAATGATTCATAATCAACATTATATGAGAGAATGTGTGAGAGTGTGAGAGGGAGGGACTAGAGCCAGAAGACAAAGACAAGGGGTTAGAGAGAGAGAGAGAGAAAGACAAAGACATGGGTAGAGAGAGAGTGTTTTAGAGTGTGAGAGGTTGAGAGTGATATGGATAGAGAGAGTGAGAGAAAAATATTAGAGATTGTGAGCAAGATGGAAAATACAAATTATATTTTTGGCTCTCTCCCTCCCTTAGCTCATTCTCTCCTTCTCCCCCAGTTCCATGCATAAGAACCAACTACCTCCACTTCATCCCTAGTAGACCCATCTAACCCTAGGCCCCTATGGCCTATACCTAATCCAATTTAACCTTGTCCCTCACCAAACTTGATCCCAGCTAAGCTCCTTATGCGCGTACGTCTTCCTAGGTTCATGGCCACAACCCCTACACCTTCAAACTAGTTCTATAACCATTTATGTATGAATCAAATAAATTTCAATTATAATCCATCCACATTTCCCAATTGTTCACCATGGGGCCTACATAATCTTAAATGGGACAAATATTGACAGACAAGCCATGTCCACAAACTTTATCATGGTTGCAGTTAGATGTATTAGATGAATAAGACGAAAAATCCCTATGAATATTCTATACCTAAATTATCCCCCTTATCCTGATAACTTACGAGAAAAATCATGAATGGAATGAATCCATTATAGATATTTCAGGTGGTAAGGAAAAATGAGGCACATGCTAACAATGTCGTTAAAAATGAAATAGGAAGTTATTTTTGTCTCACTCCCTCCATCTATTTCTCTCCCTCTCACCCTCCATGCATAGGAACCTACCTCCACTTTGGCCCTATACCCTTATATACAAATATAAACACATATTAAATAAAAATATGAGTTTAAATTACATTACACACAAATAACAAATAAAAATAAATAAAAAGTAAAAAAAATAAAAAAATACATTTCAAACAAAAAAATCACTATGGAACCAAACCCCGAGCAAATAAACCATCTCCCAAACCGGTTAACAAATACATTGTTAGACCCCACCTACTAGTGAGGAGAGTGTGCAGAGGAGAAACCCACTACAATTTTCATTTGATCGACCCCACCTGCCAATACCACTATGAAGAGGAGAAACCTACTGACATTTGCATTGGATCGACACTTGTTAGTAATGATAATGCACAAAGGAGAATACTCGGACAAGGAGAGACTGACCCTACCTGTGCCATAGAGAGATTGACCCGAGAATGTTGTTGGTATGTAAGCCTCATTGGTGATATAGATATATAATGTAGATACTGTAGTTTTTTGTTCCATATTAAATGGTTCACAATGGTTGTGTTTGAGTTCCATTCACTTCAATTTTTCCCTGTCATTCATGTAATATACGTAAAAAATGACATGGATTTTTTGTTTGTTTGTTTGTGGGGCGCCAAGCTCATATTAGCTTAATAACTTTATAATAAAGGAGTGGTATAACATTCATCCTGATTCTAGATTTAGAGCTCATCTACTCTTATACCATAAGGTGAGAATCTTATACCAGATTAAATTAAAACTTGAAATGAGGAATCCTCTCAAAAGTCCTACCATTTTTTCTTCAACACATATTTATACTATATTTATTTATATAGTGGTTCTATATACACATACCTAGAACTTGTAGTCCTAAATCCCCCTTGACACATAACTCCTCGTTCTAGTGCATAAGGTTGTATCCTTTGTTCTAAAAAGGAGATATCCACTAAAGGGAATATTTGACGGGAGTTATATCCAAAACCATAGATCGTACATGGATTAATGCGAATCAATAACGTTGTATCTCATTAATTGGATTCTCCTTGTAAACTCTTTGTGGTTACATTTCTTCTAAACACTAATCTTAACATAGTTTTGGGTAAGGAATTCTCGTGCAACAATCTTATTCGACTGAGTCTTAACTAAGTACAAAAACAGTCTAACTGAGACAAACAATTAACCCCCAACTATACTCGATTAGTCACTCCTCGAAAGAGACATCCATTAAATGTGAAATTTGGTTATTAAGGGAAGGGGATGTGCTTGTCAAAGGAGTTAAGACTCTGATCCTATAATCAATGGAAGTCCTATATAAGCGGTTACGGTGACCTTCCCACCTATCCTTCCTCTAATCTTGTCTTTCCAAGTTTACCCTAGCACATGGCCTGACCAATTCCATACTTCGACATTTATTCTGGTAGCTCATCCTCAACTTAGGGTTAGGCGAGCTCCTTCCTCATCATTGTGACTCTTCGAAAATTGGATCTGTATGTTGTTCCTTTTCTATGGGGAAACTATCATTCTGGAGGCCACCTGCACAGTAATATGGTTGACATTATGCATCTTACTGCTAAGTTCCTATTTGGCTATCGTGTCTTAAGAAGAGGAGTACATATTCTTAGAGTTTTATTTTTGTGAAGGTCCTTTTCATTATGTAGATGTTACCACAGAGTGTATGTACATTTCTCTTAACATTAATGCTTGATATCTTTTGGGGTTAATATTATTCTGAAATCATTTTGGGTTATTCGTGCATTTCTATTTTTGGTCTCCTCATTTCAAATTTCCCAGAGGCTTACCAATTTAACCCCCTAATAAATCTCAATTTAGGGTTACAAAATTCCCAAAAGTCGTTCTCCTTCATGCTCCCTCCCAGTAGTGTACAATGAGACTAGAGATGGGCACGGGTGAGCTTTCGCAAGGTTTGTTGGTACATTGTGTGGTAACACCTCTTTCTTCCTTACTTTTGAGGGGTGAGTCCACCCTTCTGTACTATACTCAGAACCTTACTGGTATTGATCAAGAAAAAAAAACCTACAGTGAATTCTTACTTGGTATAATTATAAAAATCTGTCTAAGATGTTCACATACAGTTCTTGGAACTACCTTACGATATGCGACTTTGAGTTAATAGTTTTGTTTGTTCTTTACAATAAATGTTTCTCCTCCATTGAAATGAAATTCGATCAGTAGTTTCCTTTGTGTTGGTAATACTATAAGTTTCAAGGCGACCTCTCGGGATCTGGATACGACATCTCGGTACTAGCTGCTTGGTTCCTTGTTGTTTTTTGTAAATACAATTCTGGGGAGGTTTAAAACATGTCCTTGGCAAAACTCGACTTATATCATTTATGTATTAAGGAAACCAATACTGTCATCTATTTCACTTTGTTTAAATACATTGGTTGTTGTAACTATCTCCCTTTTGGTTTATCATCTTTATTGCATTTAAAGTATTCGTACACGTCACTAATCATGGGCCTTATTGATGCGAGGTACCCATCAAGGATTTACTGCACCCTCTTCCTTCAACCCAATCATCTATCCATATTGAAAAAGACAAGGCAAGGATCCAATCCTGTGCATAAAAAAGATGAGTGTCTATTCTGGAAGAAAAATAAATTGTTGGTTTACACTTATCATTCTGTCAATTTCAATATTTTTCTTCAACTAAAAGATAATAATTTCTGGGTTTACTTTCATTCTGTAGGACTTCAATCTGTGAAAGCCCCGGATACCCGCCCCTGTATTTAGTGAAAAAGGTATTCGGGTTCTGAACCCACCAATCCTCAGGTTAAATTCTACAAGTTCTAGATCATACATAGGAGATCGTGGCCTCATCTAGTTTGTTATAAATGGCTCTATCACAACTTCATAAATGTTTGTTGAATATACCCTGAGGTCGTATTTCCATTGTTGGAGTAGCACCAGTACTTGTACATGTATTTAATCCGTGGTTTGATTTTAAATTGGTTCAACATATGTAGTAAACTTTCTTATTTAATGAACGACGATTCTGGCCGAAAATATATGGAAAGATAGGTTGAACCATAGCGGGAATTCGAACACCGAATTTACTGTTTAGATATGAAAAAATGAATTTTATATTACTCGTGTATGTATTTTCCGACACTAAAATGTTCCCATAATTTATAGTAATAGAGTTACTGATACTCTTCTATTTCATTATATTCGATTTATATGGAAATATATGAGTCGGGGATGTTATATTAGCTAGAAATTGCAACTCGTATCGTATATAAAAAAATACAAAAAATACAAAGAGGGGTTTCCAACATCTCTAGTTCTGAAGGAGATTAATGGTCTCCTATATCCATCATATCATTTGTAGTTGTAGTTATATGTGATAGAATTATATTGTGGGGAAAAAATTAGTATTTCCTATTAGTTTAATTCCATACTATGCGACAGATAGTGGCCTGAGTAGATTTCAAATTATGAGTTTTTATTCACAGCAATATAAATATTCCATTTATATAGATTTTGTTTTCTCTCCATTCATACATAGTTAATTTTATACAAGGAAATTCGATGTACTGTAATTTACCCTACGACTAGATGTGTAAAGAAGAGATCTAGTTTACAGAAAAAGGGTTGCTTCCAGAATTTAACCATGCAATAACTTTTCGACTGTCATAATAAATAAAGGACAATTTCTAACAATTATTCAGAATTTAGTCTACTCATAAAGAGTCACTCAGAAATTAATTTATAAGATATTATGTCAGCATTTAGACTCCATACCCTCGAACATATTTTATCCCAGATATTATATCAAATTCGATGTTAATAGATATACTACATCATAGATTTAATCGTTTACCAACAAATTGGAAAATACTTCAATCTCAGAATTAGCAAATGCATTACAAAATATAAATATAATCATTTAAACAAAGAAGGAAAATATTTAACATATCTGAATTAGTTTGCAGGAAGACAAAGGGAACAACCACGTTCCTCCCAACTGTAGAATAGGGAAGCCAAATCCCTTTCCCAATTCACCCTCTAGCCTGACCATGAATCCATGAGGGTAAACTTGGAATCTCCTCCTCAACAAATGTCTTTCAGTTTCAATAGACTCCTCTTGCCTCACACTCAATCGGTAGTGTTCATAACATCAAGAAAAATAGTAGTCTCTTTTCCCCCAACATACTAGGCAGCGTCCTGCCTCCTCCGATATGCTATTTATCAAAACAATATTTTTTCCTATCTCTTTTCCCTCCCTTGGGAATTTTCACATCTTTATAAATCCATAATTTTCATGGGTTGCCAATGGCCAAATCCCTTATTTTCCACTTGTAATAATCACCCCTGAGGTATTTCCAACATGTTCCCCACTCATGGAGTCATGGTCAACTGATTTTAACATGGTTGTTCCATTTGTCCTGTTGTAGTAAATATAAAATATTCTGTTTTCATAAAAATTTCACAGTCAAATCGTTAGTTGGGTCAAGTCATATCTCTTCCCAATAGTCATAATAATTAATTACAATTTACCAAATTCAGAATTCAGAATTTCCATAAATGGCAAAAATTTTCCAAATTCGAATTTACCAAAAACGGAATAATTTTCCTAACAATTTTTGAATTCGAAAATAATCTATTTTTTAGGATGTCACATCCTTTCCCCCTTCAACACAACATGGTCCTCAGTGTTCATTCCTTTCTTGGTACAAGATTGGATGAGATTTCTGCAAATTTCCCTCTAACTCCCAAGTGGCCTCCTCAGGACTAAAGTGCTTCCATTGCACCTTTACCTGAGCATTGACTCTGTTCTGAAGTGCTATTTCTCTCCAGTCCAAAATACATAGGGGTTCCTCCTGGAAATATCCTTCTGGTTCCACGTGCACCAAGTTCCAATCAGTCATATGATTAGGTTCATGAACATACATTTTCAACAAGGAAACATGAATTACATTATGAATTCTTAGATTAGATTGAAGTGCGAGTTGGTATGCTATGGGTCCAATTCAAGCTAATATCTCGAAGGGCCCACAAAACCTGGGTTCCATCTTGGCATAGTTTCCTAACTTCAAAGAACTTTTTCGGGCTTTAACCTTCAAGTAAACATGGTCTCCCACTTGACATTCTAAGTGTCATCTTTTCTGGTCAGCATAGCTCTTCTATTTGTCTTATGCTTCCTTTAGGTTTTGTTCTACCTTCCTTACCATATTCTCCATTTCTTGGAGAATCTTGGGTCCAACCATGAGTTTTTCAACCAAGTTATCCCAGCTAATTGGAGTCGTACACTTTCTTCTGTGCAGTACCTCAAAAGGGCTTAACTTAGTCAAAGTTTGGTACCCATTGTTATATGCAAATTCTACCAAGTGTAGATAGTCTTCCCAGTTGTTTGGTTTTGTTCTTACGTACATGCAGTGCATATCCTCTACAATTTGGTTTGTCCTTTCGATCTGTCCATCTGTTTGTGGATGATAACTTGTACTGAAATTCAAATTAGTATTTAGCCCTGTAAACAATTCCTTCCAAAAAGAGGATGTGAATTTTACGTCTCTATCTGAAATCACCATTTTAGGAATACCATGGAGTTTCAAAATTCATTTCATAAATATTTCAGCAATATTTATATATTTAAAAGTAGACTTTACAGGAATAAAGTGTGTAGAATTACTGAGTTTATTGATTATGACCATAATAGAATCGTTCGGTTTCTGAGTTTTAGGCAAACCTGTAATGAAATCTAGCGATATGGTCTCCCATTTACATTCTAGTACTGGTAATGGTTGTAGTAGGCCAACTGGATGCTGGTGTTGGACCTTAACTTGCTGACAATCTTGGCACCTAGCCAAGTATTCTATTGTTTCGTCCTTCATATTAGGCCAGTAAAATTGTTTTCTAAGTGATGTTATCATTTTCTGGTATCCTGGATGGCCATAATATAGTTTCTTATGCACTTCATCCAAAACTGTTATCTTTAACTCTGTTGAGTCGGGTATGTAAAGTCTATTTTTAAATTGTAGTAGCCCATTTTTATCCATGCTCAGATTTGGTTTGTCTGATTTTGCTGTAGTCTCTCGTAATTCTTCCACTAACTTAGTGTATTTTTTTTCATTAATACTTTCCATCCTTATTCTCTGTTCCAGATCACTTTTTTCCCTACTGACATTTATCTCAAATATCCCATGGACTCTTGTGCTTAAAGCATCTACTACCTTATTTTCCTTACCTTTGATATGTCTTACTCAAAGTCAAATTCTCTCAAAAAGGCTAGCCACCTTGCTTGCCTTGCATTAAGATCTGGTTGGTTAAACAAATATTTCACCCCGCTATTATCTATCAATAGTAGAAACTTTATGCCCATTATGTAGTGTCACCACATTTTTAAGGCGTGTATTACTGTTGCCAATTCTAAATCATGAGTGAAATAGTTTCACTCATGTTCCTTTAATTTCTGTGACTCATAGCAAATAACGTGTCCTTCTTGCATTAGAATATCTCTTAGTCCTTCTTTACTTGCATCAACATAGACGACGAAGTCTTTATCTGGGTCTGCTACTTTTAAAATGGGTGCGTTTGTTAATAATTCCTTCAACTCATTAAAATTTTCTTGACACTTCTATGACCAGTTAAACTTGGTCCCTTTCTTTTGTAATGATGTGATATGGTTAGCTATTTTGGAAAAACCCTCTATGAATTTGCGATAATATCCAGTGATTCCCATGAATGACCGGATGTCTGCTACATCCTTTGGTACAAATCATTCCATAAAGGCTCTTACTTTCTTAGGGTCGACTACAATACCCTCTACAGATATTATGTGTCGCAGGTAATGTATCTTCTTTTGATAAAAATCGCACTTATCGAATTTAGCATACAGTTGGTGCTTCCTTAAAGCATGCAAGACAATTCTTAGGTTCTCTTCATGTTCTTCTTCTGTTTTAGAATAGACCAGAATATCATCGATAAATACAAGTACGAACTTGTCCAAGTTTTGATTGAAAATAATATTCATTAGACACATGAATGTGTATGGTGCGTTAGTGAGTCCGAAAGGTATAACTATGAATTTGTAGTGTCCATATCTGGTTCGAAAAGTTGTTTTGCTTATGTCCTCATCTTTTATCCTAACTTGGTGATAATTGGATCATAAATCCAACTTTGAAAAGATCTTGGTCCCGCTTACTTGATCAAACATACCATTTATCCTAGGTAAGGGGTACTTGTTCTTAATATTCATTTTATTCAATTGTCTATAATCAATACATAGTCTCAGCGTACCGTATTTCTTTTTCACAAAGAGGATTGGTGCTCCCCATGGTGAAACACTCGGTCTAATATACTCTTTGTCCAATAATTCCTATAGTTGAATTTTTAGTTTTGTTAATTCCAGAAAACTCATCCGGTAAGGTGCTTTAGAGATAGGGGTTGAACCAGGTAGCATGTCTATAGAAAAATCTATTTCCCTTCTAGGGGTTAATTCAGGTATTTCATCAATAAATATGTCTCTAAAATCATGTAAAATAATAAAGTCTTCCAAGTTAGGTTTGTCTTCGTTTTCTAATAGGTTTGTTATTTGGATGGCATAAATCTGACATCCTTTTCTCATACATTTCTTGAATTGCATCGCTGAAATTTGTCTGAATGATATTGGTTTTTGTATACCTTGGACTGTCCTAGTAGTGTCATTTTCGTCTTTATATTTAAGTGTCTTTGCATAAAAATCTAGTATTGCTTTGTTCTTTTCCAGCCAATCCATTCCGATAATCATATCATAAGATCCTAGTGGTAGGATGTTCAGATTTGTTCTTGTTTTTTGACCATCTAAGATGAACTCGAAATCAGAAATAAAGTCAACTACTTTCCTTTTAGTTCCTATAGCTAGTTGTACCAACCATGATTTTGAATGCTTCAGCTTCTTAATTTTATTTGAATCTACTACACCGGGAGTGATATAACTTAACGTAGCTCCAGGGTCAATTAAAACAAAAATTTGAGTGTTATTGGTTTTACCTTTGATTTTGACCACAGAGGAATGGTGGTTTGCTTGCCGACCATCTACGAATGCATTTATCCGATGCAAGCTTCTACCCACATCACCCACTGTCGAGGCTTCCTAGAAATTATGAACAACAGTTTTGTTTGCTGAATTTAAACATGGGTAGTTCCTCCTTAGATGAGATTATCCACATTCCCAACACTTTAATGGCTCACGGGGGCTGTCCCCAAACTTCTTTGTTCCCAGATTTACCGGTTTACCGCTACCTTGCATATTTGAATTGTTGGAGTGAAAATATTTCCTTGGAAAGCTTTTTGTTGCATTATGATAAGGGGTTGGCTGGTATCCCTTCTTTCGCTGGTTCATTCGATCTTGTTTCTTGTCCTTCCAATCTTTCAGAAAATCTTCCCACTGTTTGTAATGGTCGTAGCACATTCAATCCTTTATGAATACTTCACTCAAGGACTTGGGGTTGTCAAACTCAATTGTGTCCCTGTAAGACTGTGGTAAACAACTTAGGAATCGCTGGATTTTTACCTTGTACTCCCAGATATAAGGTATGAACCTTAGTAGTTCCAAGAATTTGTTTATAAGGTCCTCCATTGTCATCTGAGCAAGTCGTAACTCATAGAATTATTTGTTTTTTCTTTCGTAGTAGCTTTCAGATAGGTATTGTTTCTTGAAATATTTCTTAAAGTCATACCATTCCATCTGTTTCTCTTTTATGCCCTTGGCCAATTTCAGATCTTGCCACCAAATGATGGCTTTCCCTTTCAGATTATAAATGGCCATCCTGACCTTCATATTGCTAGAATAGTTATATATCTGAATGTATTTTTTGATATCTAATAACCATGCCTCAACTTCCTCCCCTATTCTGGATAATCCATCAAAGGTAGCTGGTTTAATTTTCTTAATCTCTCCTTCAAGGTGGTCTACTTGTTTCCTTTTTCTGTTCATTTTTATTTTGTTCTCAGCTGAAGGTGTACCTTCAAATGAACTGTCCCCCTTTTCTGCTTTAGGCCCAGAATTCTTGGAGGCCCTTTTGTTGACCTCTTCTTCATTTTCATATTCCTTTAGGTTTTTCTTAGTCACTATGCTACGCAGCAGGACTTCATTTATTTCTTGGTGTTCCTGCTGAGATTTCTTCAGTTTATGATTGTCGGCTTTGAAAACCTATAGCTCAACAATGATATTCCTCATCGTTTCTAGAACTTCAATAGGTGAGCTTATGTCGCTATGCTATCTCTGATGTTTGAGAATTCTTTGTTCAAGATCCCCTTCAAGTCTGATTTCTGCATCATCCTATGCTACCATGATTAACACAAAATAGAAAAGGTTTTTTTGTTTGCAACAATAAAGGTTTTATTATTTTTACATAACAAAATTATATGCCAAGTAAACATTTGGCCCTGTTCAAGGTCCAGTGTTGTAACCTTCGCTCTGATACCATATGTAATATACCTCAATAATGACATGGAATTTTATTTTTTTTGTGGGGTGCCAAGCTCATTTTAGCTTAATAACTTCATAATAAAGGAGTGGTATAACATTCATCCTAATTCTGGATTTAGAGCTCATCTACTCTTCTACCATAAGGTGACAATATTATACCAAATTAAATTAAAACTTGAAATGAGGAATCCTCTTAAAATCCCTACTAATTTTTCTTCAACACATATTTAGACCATATTTATTTATATAGTGGTTCTATATACATATACCTAGAACTTGTAGTCCTAAGTCCCCCTTGACACATAACTCCTTGTTCTGGCACATAAGGTTGTATCCTTTGTTCTAAAAAGGAGATATCCACTAAAGGGAATGTTTGATGGGAGTTATATCCAAAATCATAGATCGTACATGGCTTAATACGAATCAATAACGTTGTAGGTCATTAATTGGATTCTCCTCATAAACTCTTCGTGGTTACATTTCTTCTAAACACTAATCTTAACATAGTTTTGGGTAAGGAATTCTCACACAAAAATCTTATTTGACTGAGTCTTAACTAAGTACAATAGTAGTCTAACTAAGAATAACAATTAACCCCCAACTATACTCAATTAGTCGCTCCTCGAAAGAGACAACCATTAAATGTGAAATTTGGTTATTAAGGGAAGGGGATGTGCTTGTCAGAGGAGTTAAGACTCTGCTCCTATAATCAATGGAATTCCCGTATAATAAGTTACAATGACCTTCCCACCCATCCTTCCTCTAATCTTGTCTTTCCAAGTTTACCCTAGCACATGACCCGACCAATTCTGTACTTTGACATTTATTCTGGTAGCTCATCCTCAACTTAGGGTTATGTGAGCTCCTTCCTCATCATTATGACTCTTCAAAAATTGGCTCTGCGTGTTGTTCCTTTGGTATGGGGAAACTATCATTCTGGAGGCCACCTACCCAGTAATCTGATCAACATGATCCATCTTACTGGTAAGTTCCTATTTGGCTATCATGTTTTAAGCAGAGGAGTAAAGTTTCTCGAAGTTTTATTTCTGTGAAGGTCCTTTTCATTCTGTCGATCTTACCACATAGTGTATTTACATTTACCTTAACGTTAATTCTTGATATCTTTTGGGGTTAATCTTATTCTGAGATCAGTTTGGGTTATTCGTGCATTTCTATTTTTGGTCTCCTCATTTCAAATTTCCTAGAGGCTTACCAGTTTAACCCCCTAGTAAATCTCAATTTAGGGTTACAAAATGCCCAAAAGTCTTTCTCCTTCACGCTCCCTCCCATTAGTGTACAACGAGACATGATTTGGGCACGAGTGAGGTTTCCTAAGGTTTGTTGGTACATTCTATGCTAAGACCTCTTTATTCCTTACTTTCGAGGGGTGAGTCCACCCGACGATACTATACTCAGAACCTTACTGGTCTTGACCAAGAAAAAAAAAACCTACAGTGAATTCTTACTTGGTATAATTATAAAAATCCATCTAAGATGTTCACATACAGTTCCTGGAACTACCTTATGGTATGCGACTTTGAGTTAATATTTTTGTGTGTTCTTTATAAGAAATGTTTTTCCTCCATTGAAATGGAAGTCGATCAGTAGTTTCCTTCATGTTGGTAATATTGTAAGTTGAAAGGAGACCCCTCAAGGTCTGGATATGACATCTCCCTATTGGCTGCTTGGTTCCTCATTACTTTCCATAAATACGATTTTGGGGAGGTTTAAAACATGTCCTTGGCACAGCTCGACGTATATTGTTTATGTATTAAGGAAACTAATATTGTCATCTATTTCACTTTGTTTAAATAGATTGGTTGTTGTAACTATCTCCCTTTTGGTTTATCATCTTTATTTCATTCAAAGTATTGGTACAAGTCACTAATGATGGGCCTTTTTGGTGCGAGGTACCCATCAGGGATTTACTGCACCCTCTTCCTTTGACCGGATTGTCTATCCAAATTGAAAATGGCGAGGCAAGGATCCGAGCCTGTGCATCAAAAAGATGAGTGTCTCTTCTGGAAGAAAAATAAACTATTGGTTTAACAATTGTCATTCTGTCAATTTCATTATTTTTCTTCAACTAAAAGTTAATAATTTATGGGTTTACATTTCTTCTGCAAAACTTCAGTCTGTGCAAGCCTCGGATTTCCACCCCTATCTTCGGTGAAAAAGGTATTCGGTTTCCAAACCCACCAATCCTCAGGTTAAAATCTACAGGTTCTAGATCATACACAGGAGATCATGGCCTCATATAGTTTGTTATAAATGGCTCTATCATGACTTCAAAAATGTTTGTTGAATATACCCCAAGGTCGTATTTCCATTGTTAGAGTAGCAAAAAAACTTGCACATGTATTTAATCCATGGTTTGATTTTAAATTGGTTCAACATATGTAATAACATTTCTTATTTAATGAATGACTATTTTGGTCGAAAGTATTCGGAAAGATTGGTTGAACCATAGCGAGAATTCGAGCACCGAATTTACTGTTTAGATATGAAAAAATGAAGTTTATATTACTCCGCTATGTCTTTTCCGGCAATAAAATGTTCCCAAAATTTATGGTAATAGAGTTACTGGTACTCTTCTATTTCTTTATATTCAATTTATATGGAAAGATTTGAGTCAGGGCTATTGTTTTAGCTAGAAATTTCAACTCATATCGTATATAAAAAAATACAAAAAATACAAAAAGGGGTTTCCAACATCTCTATTTCTGAAGGAGATTAATGGTCTCCTATATCCAGCATATCATTTGCAGTTGTAGTTATATGTGCTAGAATTATATTGTGGGGAAAAATTTAGTATTTCCTATTAGTTTAATTCCATACTATGCGACAGATAGTGGCCTGAGTAGATTTCTGATTTTGAGTTTTTATTCACGGCAATATAAATATTCCATTTATATAGATTTAGTTTCCACTCCATTCGTACATAGTTAATTCTATACAAGGAACTTCGATGTACTGTAATTTACCCTACGACTACCTCTGTAAAGCATAGATCTAGTTTACAGAAAAAGTGTTTCTTCCATAATTTAACTGTGCAATAACTTTTCGACTATCATAATAAAAAAAAGACAATTTCTACCAATTATTCAGAATTTAGTCTAATCATAAAGAGAAACTCATAAATTAATTTATAAGATATTCTGTCATCATTTAGACTCCATACCCTTGAATAGATTTTATCTCGGATATTATATCAAATTCGATGTTAATAGATATACTACATCATGGATTTAATCGTTTACCACCAAATTGGAAAATACTTCAATATCAAAATTAGCAAATGCATTACAAAAGATAAATATAATCATTTAAACAGATAAGGAAAATATTTAACATATATGAACCAATTCTTGGGAAGACAAAGGGAACAACCATGTTCCTCCCAACCATAGAACAGGGCAGCCAAATCCCTTGCCTGGTTCACCCCCTAGCCTGACCATGAATTCATGAGGGAAAACTTGGAATCTCCTCCTTAGCAAATGTCTTTCAGTTTTAGCAGACTCCTCTTGCCTCACAGTCAATCGATAGTGTTCATAAGAACAAGAAAACTAGTAGTCTCTTTTCCCCTAGCATACTAGGTAGCATCCTGCCTCCTCCCATATTCTATTTATCAAAACAACATTTTTGCCTAGGTCTTTTTCCTCCCTTGGGAATTTTCTCATCTTTCTAAATCCCTAATTTGCAGGGGCTGCCAATGGCCAAATCCCTAATTTTCCACTTGTAACAATCATCCCTAAGGTTGTTCCAACATGTTCCCCACTCATGGAGTCATGGTTAGTTGATTTTAACATGGCCGTTCCATTTGTCCTCCTGCAGTAAATATAAAATATTTTGTTTTCATACAAGTGTCATAGTCAAATCATTAGTTAGGTCAAATCAAATCTCTTCCCAACAGTCATAATAATTAATTACAATTTACCAAATTCAGAATTCAGAATTTCCATAAATGGAAAAAAAATTCCAAATTCAAAATTACCAAAAACAGAATTATGTTCCTAACAATTTTCGAATTCAAAATAATTTATTTTTGGGGATGTCACAATTCACTTGTTAGTTTAGGTTTGATACCCTATATACTACATCACTTTTCTATAGTTATGTAGGAACAACATAGAACAAACATGGTTTGAAATTAAAATTTAACAGACATGATCATACCCTTGGTATAGATCTAATTAGATCAACGGTCTCAGTATATTTCAGCTACTGAAAGTGCACACTAGAAAACAAGGGGTTGAAGGCCTAAATTCAAAACCATTGTATTAATAGGTGATAACATGCCATCACCTTATTCATTTCATTACAAAGGGGTGGTATTATGGAACCACTTTAGCTCACTCTCTAAATGCACAAATTGATGACAGGTGCTACTATGATGTAAGACAAATAAATGATGTGATTTGTCGATGTAGTCCAAATAATTTTTCAAAAATTTTAAAACAATTACCCCTAGAGCAAATGAGGTAAACACACATTGTAAAAAAATTTAGGAGTACAATAGACCCTAGTAAAATAAGTCAAATTCTCCTTCAACAAATAAGTTTAGGTAGTTTTATCATTTCCTTATTTCAAATATGTTCATATTGTTTAAAATAAGTATATATAGACAAATGTAGTTAGTCTTTTCCCCCTAAAGGTAAAACTAGTACATTTGGGTCAAAATCCGACGATGTTTTCATAGAAATTACCACTTTATATTATCTGAAGATCGAAAAACATCGGACACCCTCAAACCTAGTTTCACATGATTTTGGTTTTCTGACAACACAGATATCGTCTTTGTTGCGAAATTTCATGTAGATACGTGTCGTCTTAGATTTCACTGTCCAATCCCACTATGGACGTCACTATAGTGACACTGAGACATCACACCTGCGATGCCAAAAAATTTCGATCGTTTGATGTGTACACTATAACAACGACATCTTACCTGTGATGTTGATGCCATGACAATGATGTTAGGCACATCGGATGCCCGATGGAAGCTAACGTCATTATTATGACGTCTACGCTATATAAAAAACGTGTCACCTATGAAAATGATGCCATGATAGTGATGCTAGGCATGTAGGATGCCCAATGGAAGGTACGTCGGTCTTTCGACGTTTACACTATATCAAGAACGTTTCACCTGTGATTTTGATTCGAAGAAATCGATGCTAGCAATGTCATAAAACCAACAGAATATGGTATCGATCTTCTGACATGGATGCTACATCAACGACGTCTCACTTTTGATGTTGATTCCATGACAACAACGCTAGGAACGTTGGATACCAATGGAAGGTAATGCCGGTCTTCTAATGTGTATGATATATCAACAACTCTAGGGACGTCAGATGATCGACGACCTATAGGTGTTTAAAAAAAAAATCACAAAATTGATGAGCCTCCTTTCTACAACGCCACTACTGTGACCAAGAAAATGGATATGTAAACACTAAAAAAATGTTATGTGTTGTTCTCTCCATGTATCCATGTGTCCCCTTAATCGATGGTTGTCACACATTTTGGGAAACTCAAGTGTAGGAATTTTAACACTCCATTTTCCTCCAAAATTAATTCCAATGATCCACGTGGGCTTATGGCCAAGTCCCCGTCAATGACTTATATTATTTTGGAGGAAACATCATGGAATTTATTGAGTAACCCAAATCAGTTCTATTTGAAATGACCTTGCTCTAAAATCCTCTCAATTTAAATATTGTATATGTGTGTTTGTATTGCAATATTGGATCCCTATGACCATCCTATAATCAGTTCCATTTTGAATGATGAAGATAAATTGTAGTACATGAATCCATTGTATGAATAACTTTGGAAATCAATAAAAAAAATTTCATATGTCAGATGAAGTTGGTACATAAAGGTTATCAAAGGCCCAAGATAGAAGGTGAAAATTTGGAGTTACAACATCTAGCTCCTACCTAGGGATGGTGTTTTCTTGAAAAGCATCAAGAACCACAGACCTATGCCTTTTCTCCTTAAGCATGGAGTCATTTTAATTATGAAACAAAACTCTCCTGTTTCATTGCTTCAAAAACAATAAAACATTGTTCTAAACACTAAAATGATTGAGAGTGAGATTATTATGTACAATCTTTAGTTATCCTACCTCTAGTCATTAAAACAAAATAGACTAAAGAAGTCATAAATCCAATGAAGACAAGAAAATATATTACAGATCCCATGAGATTTACCTCGGTGCTTCATTCTTTACCATAATAAATAAATGTTGAACAACTACCAATAAAAATCTAGTATGTCATTCAATACACTTATGACAAATGTGCATATATCCTTATGGTGGCACAATGATGCATTTCTGATAACCTGGTCCATTCAAATATCAATATAATAATATCTCTATGTGCTTTACCTATGTTGATGAACACAATCAGACCATGATATTATATTGACCCCCATTATATTTATTTGATCCATTTCAATAATATTATTCAAGGGATGGTATTGAAAGACCTTTTTTTTCTCCTTCTCATCATTCTTTTTCCAACAACACATTATGTTTTAATGTACAAGTCATTATATCCATAGTTTTGTTCCTTATTAAAAATTGAAAATTTTTCCATGATGAATGCAAACCCATGAGGAGAATGTATTACTTCATCCATTTCTTTAATAGTCACAACTTTTCCCCTTTCTTGGTTTTGTATTTCAATGTCACTATAGATGATAGGGAAACAAGAACTATGAGGGTTTGAGTCAATTTCAACAACATTTTCTTCCTATTCTTTATTTCTAGAAAACGATTTTATTTCCATCTCCCCTTGTGATATTTCAACCAGTGTTTCTTCTTCAATGTGCTATTGGTATCCAATGATCATTATTATATTTTTTCCAAAAAACAAATCTACTCACAATAAGTATGATTATTATCAGTTGTAGGGTATAAATAGTTTTCTAACTGCAATCGTGAACCATGGGCATCTACAAAGGATTTCCCATTCTTTGTTATGGGTTAAGCCTCACAACTTTGTTGGTTTTGAATATTAAATTGAACCAATCTCTCAATACAATCACCACTTTCCAAACATGTATAGGCATAATCTTCTTCATGTTCTTCATCTAATTCTTCTTCGGATTTGTAATCATGAGGGAAATACAAGGATACATCATCACATATAAGATATCATGTATCCTCAGTTGTAACATCATAAGGTATTTATATCTCTTGACATTCCTCTTGGAAATGTTTAGGTACATCCTCAAAATGTTACTCTCAAATATATTTTCTTAACACTCGATAGAAAATTCGTGTCAATGTTTAAAAATGGGGCATAATCGTCTTAACACTCGATAGGATGTTAGATAAAATTTATTTCCACAATCATGTTGATTGGAATGTATGTCAGTATTAAGAGCTAGAGGACCTGTATGTGAAACAATCATAAACAATTTTATCCATAATTATCTCTCGATCAGGGATATATTAATCACATGGACCAATGAATAATGTTGCAATATCTCTCTCACCGATGTTCATAATTTCCTATTCTCACAATCCTTTAACAATGACAAGGAGTTTCCTTGCTTCATACCACAAAAAGGTTCACTAATGAAGCATTAACTAATATTTTTTATCTCCAAGCTACTTACTAGTCAGTTATTTGCTACAATAATGTACCTTGCACTATGACTATCAATGTTAAGGATATCATGAGGTCAACACAACACTTACTCCTCTTAGTATTTAGATCAAGTAAAACTCTCGTTCCAAGACACAGAGGCTTTCATAATCAAAGCCATGTTATTCATTACACTTTTCAGGGAAGTACCGTGTCCTTCTAATGCTAGGCCTTGTTCATTTTTACAAGTTATCAAGAGTGTTTCTTACTTCATTTATTGTTGGATTGATTGGTGTATCATAGTTTCACCTTTTCTCCTGTGAAAACACTTCAAAAGAATCAATATCATAATTTCCTATACTTTGGGCTCATACATTAGGTACATTTTATGTTGTAAGTACATAAAGGCTCTTGAAATGAGGTCTAAGCACAAATTTAGCTCCAATTAGACTTAGAATTCAAACATGTCAATAATAAATCCATGTGCCAAAAGTGGCCATGTAAGTGAGGGAATCGATACACCAAGCTCCAAACATGATGCTTTATTATAATTTTTTAAATGGCTAGATCTATATAAATCATGTGTACATGGGGGGAGGGTACTCAACAAAAGTGAAGGATAAAAAATGTAAAGGTTCTATCCCAATTCCAAGTGAACCCACAAGTGCTAGGGAGTTCCTTCATTGCAACCCATGTCTCATAGGAAATATCATATTTCAACATGTTGTAAGGGTGATCAGACCTGTTGTCCATATTTATTTTACTAAGTCTGCAAAAAGGCTACTGATGCTCATGGTGCACTACTAAAGGATTCAAAATTTCTCTTATAGGATTGTTGAAAGTGAAAGGACATGATTTTGACATGACAAGAGACTGAACAATTTAAATAACCATATTTTTTCTTGTTTATATGTTAACCAAAATTCATATACATGTTTGAAATTAAAAAATGGCAAGCTTCTTAGCATGCATTTCTAGAAAATGTTCCTACATAACGAAGGTGAAGAAACAAACTTTATTTTGAAAGTGAAACAACAAAAAAATGTGAGGAATTTAAGAAGTGTGAGTGGGTGAGAACCAATGACAATGAGCTTTTGAATCCAAATTTTTGATACTTAAAGTAAACCAAAAGACCAATTAAACTATTGTGATGACTCTCACATAAAAGGTTGTCTTTCTTTCTTTTCCTCAAATATTCCTTCAAAATATAGACACTAAAGAAAATAATACATATGTTATTAATCCTATCAACCTTCAATGTTGATTCATAAAAATATTTACATGATATGAAGTATTATTCAATGCAATATGTTCAATATTGAATGTGGATTCTTCAACATCATGCTGCAAAGTACAATTTTGTTTATCACAATGACTTTACAATCTTCATGAAGCCTTTGCAGGCTCTTGAGATTAGTGGTGAGAGTAATAGCCATTCCAATGTATGCCCTAGCAGTAGATGCATGAACTAAAGCTTCATCAATCCCTAGAGGAAGCTAAGGTTTCTTTCACTCAATATAAATGGATTCGTATCTACCATTATTGAATGCAAGGAGAGAACATAAAAAGTACTAAACAAATGATATATCTCAATAAATTATCACACAGAAAACATTGCATTAATAAATAATCACATAACAAGTCATAAACATTAAACATAACCATAATTGATGGCTATATAAACTATGTTGAAAGGAGCAATCACACCTGATCTGATGAACTGGTCAGAATAGTTGGAATGGTTTCCCCCACATGTTTCTCTTCAACTATATGACCCTATGTTTGTATTGAGCTTCCCTCACTCGATGAAGAAAGATCTTAAAGTACCTCCCAAAATCATTCAACCTCCATAAATATCTACAAAATCAATACAATTCATATTTGTAGTGCATTATTTACTCTAAGATGCATTTTTATGAGAGTGTCAGAAAATACATGAATGAGCTCCTCTTGGTTTTGAGAATAATTTATTATAGTCACCTGTCTAATATTTTATCAAACTGCCTCCCTTGATTTGAAGTAGCAGCAACGAAGTCAACATTGACTTTGTTGTTCCTCCGTTGGATCGAGGGAGGTTTACTCCAAGATTAAATGGCTCCAATAAATTATTCTCTACTGAACATGGACAACCACATGAAGGCAGAAGCTCTTATGGCCCCTCCCCCCTGCTCACATCACTCTCAATTCCCCAATATCCAACATATAAATCTATTGAAATATTTACAACAAAAACAAACATATATACATACCAATATTCAGAATTGTTTACAATGAAACAAAATGTTTCCTGGATCCATTTGGAGTGATCTCAATTCTCCTAAGAGAAAATTAACAACTATTCCATAACATCATACACTACACTAAAGAATTTTATATCTAAAACTAGAGAATGGAAATTGATGTGAAGAGAGGCTTCATTCTATTCCATCACATGACCTGGTTAGAGTATTAAAATGCACCTGTAAGCATCATATAACTCATCCCACTTTGATATATAAGTGAAAACATGTGATATTTCCAATATTTAATCACAAATTCGCTCAAAATACTAAAATTAATTATTTGGAAAATAATAAGTCTAAAATCATATGTAATCATGAAGATGGTCTTAATGTAAGGCTACAAGAAAGCAGAATATGGTGAAAAGTGAAGTAAACAGTTGGTAAAAGAATGGAATTTTGGTGACCCAACAAGTACAAAAAAGTATTTCATAGTAAATAGATTTTATAAATAGTTATTAAAATATTGTGCATCATCATTTAGTTTTAGCCGACCTCTTCTTCTTAGGTCTAAACTTCCTAAGAATTTCATCAATATCTATGTCTTCATTCTATGGGTGCTCTTCAAAATATGATTGTGATTGTGTCCTCTCATGCAGAGCACTCTTAGTCACAGGGTAATGGAGGAAATTGTGATGAGGCATCGCCTACAAAAGAAAAAAATCTAAAATTTAGATGGCCAGTTTTTAAATATCATTGAACTAGTCCAGTAATATTAAAAAAAACACCTGAAATGTCATTATTTACCTAGAGCACTGGTCAGAACCATTCGAGTGGTTTCCCCCCCAGGCTCCTCTTCAACTGTATAACCCTCAAGTACAAAATTCTCTTCCTTTGAGACCACAAACTTTATAAGCACAATCATAAATGTATAAGTAAAGAAAATAGAAGTACAAAATGTATAACTATGAAATTATTAAGTATATGATTAAAATACATCCATATTACCGTCATGTGCCTCAATATTAGTACCATCATGGGGCTGCACCTGAGTGGAATGGGACTACATGGGAGAAACATCTTTTGGTTTCAAACTTCTATCAACACACTACTCTCCAATTAATATGCATTGAATTCTATTTACCTTATCCTGCAAAGTGGTTCTTGGTAACTTCCCCAAGCTTTTTCGGTGTTCAACTATGACTTTATAGCCATACTTGCAGCCAAGTTGGAGATCTTCCTCCATGGTTTCAGTACCAAACTCGTCAACCTGCATTGCATAAGAGTATGTATTTTTAATGTTATTTGTTGCAACTACCTAAAATTTTGAAGGAGATACAAATAAGATATTTGGGTACTTACAATTCGTGACTACAACTTCAAGTAGCAGCCTTGGTCCAGCCTGTGTTGGCCACATTTAGAAAGCTGTAATTTTGTTTCCTTTGACATGTCAGTCAACCTATCATCAAAAGTATTGGATTGAAATTTTAATTTACCTTCTCGGACTAGTGGGTGTTTTTCCTTCATCTGTCAATTTATTCTCTTTTGCGTCCTCAATGAGGGCCTTCCACTCCCTCTTTGGAATCATCAGAATATGTTCATAGATATTGTTTTTTTTCAAGTCTTCCCATATGTTTCTCACATATAATTTAAATATTTTCTAGCTGCGGTGGTGTCCAAGGTCTTATAAAATGTGTCTACACCAAAAAGGATTTCAGGATAATCCATCAATTCTTTTTTGAGGTTGGAATTCTGGGAATTCCACCTCTCCAGTATGGTGGGCCCAAAAATCAGCAATGCCTTATTCTCCAGGGACCTATAAAAATCATTGTTCCCTGCAAGAAAAAATATTATATGATTATTGATTTAAAAATAATAATTTATATGATTTATATTTGTCTACATAGAGAACATGAAACAATTGAAATTTTAAAAATTACCTGGGACTTTAACTTTATTTAATGGAAGCCCTTCCTCGTTGACCATAAATGTGCTTTTAAGGGTCCCCGTGCTGCTTATACATCTTGATTTAGGAAAATAAACCATATAGTTGGTAAAATCATCACCTCCATCTTTGTCGCCACCTCCAAAGCCTACCTGTGTGACTGCTTCCTCAGTGCGCATGTCATGTCTCCCACCTAATGGTGTCGAAGGTGGAGATTTGAATAGATACATCCTGGCAGGTTTACAAGGGCATGCATTGAGACCCTGTGGCATTTTTGAAGCACCACTACTACCGAAACCATGTATATCGAGGTCAACCTAATCCAAAAATCTCTAAATAAGAAACAAAACATTTTTTCGTTTAGATAATGTAAAAGTTAAAAATCAAGCTTTCATAATTGATCTTATGACATAAAAATAAAACTACTTGAAATTATGGTTATTACCTTATATGTTTTAAGCCTTTTCATAACTTCTTTGATACTTTCTTCGACCTCAGGAGTTTGATCTAGAATATCTAATAAGTGAGATAGTTTATTGTTTTATTTATTGATGTTTTTTTAATTAAATCCATAGGGTCGTGGTATTCATACAAATCCATTTCACCGAACAAATCATGATCAACATCATGGCTCGTTGACTACATATTCAACAAAATAAATGATAATTCAGTTATGTAAACAAATAAAATAACTAATCGCCACATAAATAAAATGCACATTGAATGCAATTCAAAAATTGTGGTTTGCTTGCCTGTTCTGAGGTTGCTTTTGATTTACCACGTTCAGTTTGCCACATTATAGTAAAATTAGAACCGTGATCATTATCATGAGAAATAAATTCAAATGTATGATAAATCCTCCTTCTTTATTGACATCCAAGGAGGAATGTTATTGTTGATAACAAAAATAAGCCACACTGAGTAAACATACCAAAGCTCTCCAAATGGATTTACACCGTAAAGAACATAATGAAAATCATAAAATATAAGAGTCATTTCTTACAGGGTGGGTAAATTAGTATATGTACTGCCCCCATAATAGGAACGTATGTATCTATTCGATTCAAATTGTAATCAATGAATAACTTCTCCCTTGCAATTATAGATTTTATTGCACATATGAATACATGGTTTCCTTCACGCCCCTCAAATACACAATTGGGTCTCTTATTTGTGGTTGTGGGTCGTGTAATGTTTATAAACCCTGCAATATTCCTCACTACTTTTGGTCTTCTGTCAATATAGATATTTACTCCTTTATTTTGATCATTGTCTTTTAGTTGTATGCAACCAAGCCATATCTTTGCATACTTTTTGTATATTGGACTATTCCTATCCAATCTTTGTAGATATAATAGGGTTCGACGTACTCCATCAATTCAGTTAATCCGTTGTAACAGACCTTTATTCCATCCATGGAAAATATACCCAAACCATGTAATGACGATGGAGCAATCTAGTATACACTTTTGTTTACACAAAAATCACTGTTTATTTCAGGAAGATCCTTGTGTACCCATTGTTTCACTATATGTGTGTACCTCCAGGTCACCTCAATTTCGTCTATGCTCTCATGATCCTAATAACATGATCCCCCTTTCGCAAGAAAATATTCCATGCGTCTATGGAATTTTCTTCTGATATTCTCACCTCTTGTCGATCTCCGCCTGTTAAACCTACTAGATGTCTCACTTTCCTCTATTCTACCTAAAATTCCCTCACTCAATGAATATAGATATGAAAATAACATGTTTTCTTGTACATCCTATAACACCAATCAATGACAGAAAACAACTTTCAGATCTAGTTTATGCATGATAATATTTCCGTAGAATGTTGAAACTTGTGGCATAAGCTTGATATCTTTTCTCTTGAATTTCCTAGTGGATTAGGGTTGTTAAGAAGTGAAATATAATATATTGTTTCTATTGTTTTATTATATTTCATATCATCCTTAAGGATATAAATTCTAAGGGAATATATCTGGGAAACTCTAGGAAAGATGTAAAATTTCTGAAGTTCAAGACACTAAGTTTCTAATTTAGAATTTCAGTAGAATTTTTAATTGAGCTTTTTACACAAAAAATTGTTTTCTATAGTCAATTAAAGAAATGAAAAATTTCTACTAGAACCCAACAAGATAATGGTGGTGTTGTATTGATGCAAATGTGGCATCATCAAGTATAGTGTTGGGTGGTATAGCAATGTGTCTACACAACTAAGTTTTGGAGGTGAATTTTGATTTCTTGGGATTAGTTAAATTATTCCATTGGTGCTTGGAATTTATTTGTTGAGAAAAACTAGTGCATTTCTTGTATATATTGTTGAACCCTAGTAAGAAGTCCAATGTTCGCAATTTCAATGTCTAGAAGCAACGTATGATTACCATATTCCAATGCAATGGATTGTTAGGATTGGTCACATGAAAGGGTAGGAGAAACTTTGATGATGAGAATGGGAAAGAAGTCTTTCACTAGAAGAATAGAGAGGTTATGATGTTAATAAACTTGTCCATAAAAAATCATAAGTTTCTATAAGTCCAAGATTTGGTAGTGATTAGCTTGAATAATTTATCTCCTTTTGAAAATTTTGTTGCAACTTTAAATGTCACAAAGGACATTACTAACATTACATTTAAGTTGTGTAAACAATTATTAAAAAAGGACAGATTCAATAAATAGTTTATAAGAAATAGAAAACCATCCAAAAGTGACTTTACAGTAAAGAGTAAGGACAAAGGAAAGCATAAACTAAAGGGAAACAAAATCATCGATGGAAAGCCTAAGGGTTCAAGGAAATCTACTAAGAACATGAAGTGTTTTTACAATGAGATAAAATCATATACTGCACACCACTGAATTGGTACCACACTAATAACTCCCTTCTTAGGGATTTTGATCTCAAATATAGAGAAAATTGGTCACTTCCCAATGAAATGTTGGGACCTATGGATGCCATTATCACCATATTGATTTTTGTGGTTTCTTTCTAGTGTAGCTAGCTAGTGACACCGTCTATTTGGTACTCAAATTAAGAAAAAAAATTTGACAATGCACCTATAAATCCTAAAGTACGGATGAAGACATCTCCATGTACTTGGTACTCAAATTATGAAGTTCAAGACACTAAGATTCTAATTTAGAATTTCAACAGAATTTTTAACTGAATGTTTTACACAAACAAATGTTTTCTAAAGTCAATTAAACAAGCACAAAATTTCTACTAGAACCCAACAAGATAATGGTGATGTTGGATTGATGGCAATGTGGCATCATCAGGTATAGTGCAGGGTGGTATAGCAATGTGTCTACACAAATAAGTTTTGTAGGTGAATTTTGATTTCTTGGGATTAGTTAAATTATTCCATTGGTGCTTGGCATTTATTTGTTGAGAAAAACTAGTGTATTTATTGTATATATTGTTGAACCTTAGTAAGAAGTTCAATGGTCACAATTTCAATGTCTATAAGAAAAGTATGATTACCAGATTCCAATGCAATTGATTGTTAGGATTGGTCACAGGAAAGGGTAGGAGAAATTTTGATGATGAGAATGGGAAATAAGTCTTTCACTCAAAGAATAGAGAGGTTATGATGCTAATAAATTTCTCCATAAAAAATTATAAGTTTCTACAAGTTGAATATTTGGTAGTGATTACCTTGAAGAGTTTATCACCTTTTGAAAATTTTGTTGAAACTTTAAATGTCACAAAGGAGATTACTAACTTTACATTTAATTTGTGTAGACAATTATTAAAAAAGGAAAGATTCAATAAATAGTTTATAAGAAATAGAAAAGCATCCAAAAGTTCCTTTACATTAAAGAGTAAGGACAAAGGAAAGCATAAACTAAAGGGAAACAAACTCATCGATGGAAAACCTAAGGATTCAAGGAAATCTACTAGGAATGTGAAGTGTTTTTACAATGGGATAAAATCATATATTGCACACCACTAAATTGGTACCACGCCAATCACTCCCTTCTTAGGGACTTTGATATCAAAGCTAGAGATAATTGGTAACTTCCTGATGAAATGTTGGGACCTATGGATGCCATTATCACCATATTGATCTTTGTGGTTTCTTTCTAGTGTAGCTAGATAGTGACACTGTGTACTTGGTACTCTAATTAAGAAACAAAATTTGACAATGCACCTATAAATACTAAAACATGGATGGAGAGATATCCATGTACTTGGTACTCAAATTTTGAAGTTCAAGGAACTAAGTGTTTAATTTAGAATTTCAGCATAATTATTAATTGAACTTTTTACACAAAACAAATGTTTTCTAGAGTCAATTAAACAAACAAAAAAATTCTACTAGAACCCAACAAGATAATGGTGGTGTTGGACTGATGCCAATGTGGAATCATCAGGTATAGTGTCAAGTGGTATAGCAATGTGTCTACAGAACTATGTTTTGGAGGTGAATTTTGATTTCTTGGGATTAGTTAAATTATTCCATTAGTGCTTGGCATTTATTTGTTAAAAAAAAACAATGCATTTCTTGTATATATTGTTGAACCCTAGTAAGAAGTTCAATGGTAACAATTTGAATGTCTAAAAGAAATGTATGATTAACATAGTCCAATGCAATGGATTATTAGGATTGGTCACAGGAAAGGGTAGGAGAAACTTTGATGATCAGAATGGGAAATAAGTCTTTCACTCGAAGAATAAAGAGGTTATAATGTTAATAACGTTGTCCATAACAAATGATATGTTGCTACAAGTCCAAGATTTGGTAGTTATTACATTGAAGAGTTTATCTCCTTTTGAAAATTTTGTTTAAACTTTAAATGTCACCAAGGTGATCACTAACATTACATTTAAGTTGTGTAGAGAATTATTAAAAAAGGACAGAGTCAATAAATATTTTATAAGCAATAACAAAGAATCCAAAAGTGTTTTTACAGTAAAGAGGAAGGAAAAAATAAAGAATAAACTAAAGGGAAACAAAATCAGCGATGGAAAACCTAAGGGTTCATGGAAATCTACTAAGAACTTGAAGTCTTTTTACAATGGGATAAAACCATATACTGCACACCACTGACTTGGTACCACGCCAATCACTCCCTTCTTAGGCACTTTGATATCAAAGCTAGAGATAACTGGTCACTTCCCTATGAAATGTTGGGACCTATGGATGCCATTATGACCATATTGATCTTTGTGGTTTCTTTCTAGTGTATCTAGATAGTGACACCGTGTAAGGATCTATGAGAGGAGGCTCATATTGGATTTTTTTTTTCTAATTCTTGTTTTCTCTTCAACAAGTTCAACGATTGGATTCTCATTTTGATCCCATTTATAGGGAGATTCATCATTTCTCACAATTAGATATTTGTCAAGGAGGAAGATATTATGGAAAGAGAAGTTGAGAGATATTTTCAACCTCTTGAGTCTCCTAAACCGTCTTCACAAGGATATTGATCATATATAGGAGGATATTCAATCTTTGCAACTACATTTATTCCTCTTCCTCATATTTTAGTTATTGTTCCTTTCATACCAATGATAGTTGCAAGCGTTGATATCATAGATGTGAAGCAATGTGGGAAGATTCCTTCTGCAACTCATATAGAATATGCATCTCCTTTTGGTACTCATCTATTCTTATAAAATCCTATTCTATTATGGCTCATATTATCTAATCTCTTATATTCTTCTCTTGCTCAATGAAATTTTGTTGCAACTATTTCAACTCTTTATCCATACTTACCCAATATTGAAACAATGATAACTTCTTCCTCATAAAGTATATAATATATCGTTTCTAAGATCATAAGATGTATTTTGAAATGGAAAAATTAAACTAGAGAAGTAATCTGTTGAAAGCACAAAAATATAGTTGTGGTTGTCACAACAATACCTTAAAATGGAATATTTTCAATCTTCAATAACTTTGTCATTAGATCTCTGATCTTGATGATTTTTTCTAGACCATGTATTCTCTTGAGTTGGAATGTACCTATAAATTCTAAAAATACAGATGGGGCAACTTTCACACCCAAGGGTTGGAATGCACCTACAAATCCTACAATACAGATGAAGACATCTCCATGTACTTGGTACTCAAATTGAGAAACAAAATTTGAAAATATTTATAGTAGGGTGAATGAATTACAAGTGAGGAGGGGGGTCCCTTTCTAATACGAGTCTCATACTAACAACTCTCTTCTACCTTATTGGTGAGTCATTAATGCATAGAACTAACATCACTCCACTAACTTAGTGATGACTCATGAGAAACTAACCACTCTTAACTTAATGATGAGTCATTGATGAGCTTGCAAACAAAATATTTCCTATAAAAAATATGTTGTGCATAGATACACAACAAAATTTTTTTCTATAGTGAAGAATGGAATATTTAGGACAACAAAGAGACTTCATATTGGTTGGGGAGTAGAAAAATAAATGCAAAGAGAGAAGAATTACAACTAAAAGAGGTTCAATCAAATTAGATAGGTTGAACTCTTTACATGTAAAAGTTAATGGAAGCTAGTAGGAAACAATGAAACAATAATGCTCTATGTAATTTATAGAAGGTTAGAAAAAATGATAGTCATTAAGCACACACAATTTTTTTTCTCATTAATACTAGATTTATTTGAAAGAAAAGATAAATTAAAAGGATGAATTACTCAAAAATTACAGTTAAACTTCTCTATTATTTAATCAATATTTATGAATAGTCTACGAAATTGGATATGCATAAGCATTGTTCCATCAAGATGTAACGCTAATTAGTACAATGGTTCTACTTCATTACTAGTATCATGTTGGTATCACAATAAGATCATAATGATTACCATAGTGTTACTCTTTCACACATGTATTATCTATCACACACTAATTAATCTAGCAGTCAAGCATGCAAACAAACCTTCTCACAAAGAAGCACTAGTTGGTGATGGTATCCAACATTGCAATATAGATACGCGAATAAGATGCATTTTGGCGGGTAGGAAATTTACATTGACAACCTTCTTAAAAAACTAATTCCTTAGTGAAATTTACCTCATTGAGTAGTGGGAAACCCTCTGAGGAGTCCAAGTGAGTCTATCCAATGTCAATCCCAGGTACAAGACCACCTTCCTTGTGCTGCCACCTTGGGTAGGAAGTCCAAAATATTATGGCCTCTATGGTACCACCTACTATACCAAATCAGAGGGTGGATAGTCGACAGTCGACACCAAAAAAAAAAAGCAAGGTTGATTACTCTATTGGCCCCAATGCAACCTCGTGCTTGACCCTTGTGTTAGAAGAACTTCCCAAAGTCAGTGATATAGAAACTGGATTTCACTCCCTAACTCAAAGATTTATGTTTTTTTAGCATCTTTGGAAACTTATTCTCACCATCCTATGCCAAATATCTACACTTAAGCTAAGATGGGTTTGAATATCCCTAGGAAAGTTTCTAGATAAATTTTAATTAACACTTGATTTTAGGATGTTGTTACTCAAAGTAGTGGTCATGAAACTGATGGCATTTCGACTTGACTCTTTAAACCATTGTTAACACTGAAATTTTATCTGCAATGATTACAGGAATCCAACATCTTCAAAACACCCATTAATTCATCCATGGCTGAGAAAATGCATTTCCAAAGCTCAAAAAACTATACAACTAGTTAAAAATCATCATGCGCTAAGGATACAAATGTAGCGCCCGCACGTGCGACAGTCAAATAACATCGAAAAAGCGCATATGCGCCCGATGCACGACTGTGGATGCACAAATCCTCACACACCTTAGAATGATGCATTTGTGATTTTGGTTGACCTTCCACCCACTTCTGGTTCATCTCCCAAGTCGATTTGACACCCAAATCCGAGCTGAATCTAAGTGGGGGGTTGGTCAAAGACCTAAGGGTGCCCTAAAGAGCCCCTTGTTCACACCAAAGACTAGTTTCATAGTGCCTCAAAGCTTTGTTATAAAAGGAGGCCATGGGTGCACTATATTTTCAAGGAATTCATTTGTATTGTTATGCTTCCTATATTCTCTTGGAGGATCCTCTTTCCTCATCAAGCGAATACAAGCATCATTTCATTTAGCCATTCATATCACCTCTTGAGTGAATGTGCTTTGGATTTTCTTCACCATTTCCTTTTATTTTCCTACTTGTAATAAGAGCTCAATCATTAGGGGTTCTAGAGCCCTCCCTTGGAGGAATAGGGGACCTATAGTCTCCCTTTATCGTTGGTGTTTTCCACTAATACAACTTATCCATTGGTGGCATACATGTTTTTTATTTTCTTGTTATATTTCCATTATGCACTCTATTTTAGTTTCTTTTATTGTTATTAGCTTAGTGCTTTGATTATTTCTTATGAATGATGTTTCTAACTCTTGCATTCACTGTTGTCCTGCCCAGCTAACCCAACTGGGCTTGTAAGCGTCTTGATTTTTCTCATTTAGGTGACGAAAGAGACACAACATATTAGGGACTCTCATGGGGATTGGTATCAATTTTGTTGTTATTGGATAAATCTGTAAGTGTGGACACAAAACAATCTCCCTAGATCCACATGGATCTAGAACAAAGAAAGACAGAACATGACTCTTTCCCTAGATTCTAACCATTGAATTAAATAGGAGGCAAGAACAAAGAACATACCTTATGATCTCTTCCTTTGGTCTTTGTTACTCTCGCTTCGCTCCACTGCTCTTGTATATGATCAAGGAGTTATACAATAAAGTGGAAATAGCTTTATGGGAAAGGGACATATTACTGTATCATATTAATGGAAAGTAAAGATTACAACTTGAGCCTTGATATCAAAAACTTCCTTTCGATGGCCCTTGGCTCCGACACACACACTTGCTCACTTGCATGAAGAAGATAAACTCTTTTGAATAACTGTTGTTGTAGCTTCAGTCCTCCTTCACACAATTATTTCACCAATTCTCCAATGAACCTTACTTAACCCTCTTGATTCTTTGCTTAACCTTTTCCATGAGAATTCACTCAATATATAGAGAGAATGAATTGGTTACTTGGATAAGAATGATCCCAAAATATCAGGGAATCCAGTACTAGGATAATCATTCGAATGTCATCTCATCCTTCTAGAAGATTCTTTTCTAGAAGCTTCAAGAATTCATATTTTTCCTTGCTTTAGAAAGAGTTCACACCCTAGCAGTTCAAAAAAGTGTGAACTTCTCACACCCTGGCTTAAGGCGGCCTGCGAGAATCATGCATTCTCGCAGGAAAATATTCTAGCAGCCTGCGAATAGTCCTCAAAAATGTGATTTCTGGAAAAAGATGAAGGTAACTTTTCTCAGGAGAAATTTCTAATGAAGAGCCTGAGTACACCATCATCAATACATCATCATGACGACCAAAATCATGGGTAACAGAATTCCCCCCAAAGTATGAGGTTGGAACTAGTGACAGCCGATAGACTTTGTAGGTTGCATGTGTGTGTCGAGAACTAGGAGCACATCTAATCGGAAACCTGCAAACACCCAAGCATCTGTAGAATATCATATATACCAGTTCTGAGGTAGGCATTCCCATACTCATATCATAGACTGATGACATTATAGACATGGGTCATGGCCACCAATCATACATTGTGGATCCATGCCGTCAAAATATAGCATAGACACCTGAATACACTATCGATCTATGTGAGAAATTTTAAATCAAGAGGACATAGCCACGAGACATACACAGTGGATCTATGTGTCGCAAATGATACATACTCCATCGCAACCTGGATCACAAAAATGATATCTAGGGTCTTCAATCTCGTCGCGCAAAGTACGAATCTAACCATGTGATTACATGTGTTGAAGTCGAACATGGTAGAAACCACTTGATTACCGATCATTGATGAAACCATTAACAAGTGCGAGGGAAATCACCATTGATGTCAATGACTCCCAAGGTACTATAGTAAAATCTATCGAATGTGAATAAATGAGTTGAAGTCGAACATCCAATGGAATCTTTCGATCAGGGGTCAATGATGTGAACCCACTGTCGAAAGTGAGGAAACTTGCCATTGAGGCATGCAAGCTCTAAGGTACCACATAATTTCTAAGTCTTGATTCCGGATAATGAGATGAAGTCAACGGAACAAAAATCTTCACAGGAGGGCCTTGATGTATCCCCCATCAATGACACGAAATGAGTAATAGATTTTGAAGGTGAAACAAAGCATTTTGCAAACCGGACCGGACACAGGGAAGGCTGACACAGAGATAATGGATAACTGCAGATGGCCGACTCAATATAGGTTTCAGATGGACTTCTCTTGAACATATGAACGACACGACCAATGATTTGGCAGCATTGACTCAAAGATGACCTAGGGAATGACCTTGTAGCAAATCGAATGAGAGACAAATCAATTTCCCAAACTGGCTTCAAATGATGAATAGAAGGTGTCATGTTCAAGAGCAACACTTACTGCCAATCAATACGAAGATAAAACATATCCCTTTCCTAAAATTTTCCCCACCATTTCTAGCGAGTACCTCTTTATTTTTACACAAACTTGAGGAGGATAACATATGCTTGTTGATATAAGCTCATCCTTCGGACGATTCCCTCAGAGTATATTTAATGAACCCTAAGAAGGAGTGGTTCGGTCCCATCACGGGTCTGTCAATGTTTGTTTAACGAGTCCAGAGATAGAAAACTCGAAGGTTTTTCAGGATTATAGATTTTGGAAAAACACTTAAAAGAGAACTCTCTCAGTTCTTTTTTCATAAAATAGTCTGGACGAGACCGAAAAAGAGATAAATTATTGCTCACCAAATGCTTACTTCAAATACTTTATCAAGCGTGAAAATAGCAAGGTCGCTCGGCGATCTTTTCATGTTTAGAGAGTCTGAAAAGATCTTAAAGAGGTCTCCAGGGGGGTTCCTTTTTTTTATAACCTTGTTGAGCCCGAAAAAGTGATAAAAGTACGCTCAATTGTGTTCTTATGTATTTACGAGCACAAGAACGGACAAAAATGATGCTCGAGGTTTTTATGTAAAAACCATAAAAAACAATCAAAAAAACGTCATAATGAAGAAAATATGTCCATATCCTCGTATTTAATCATCAAAGTCACCATGTTTGCAAGTCATTACACTCAAAATGACATTAGGGATTAGGTTTAATTGATAAATATATCATAAAAACCTAAATGATATAGTAAAAGTAAATAAAAGCAGTAAATATGCTTTTTACCATACCATTTTTACATTTCCACTATTGAGCTCTAAAAACCCCTCTTCTACCCTCCAAGTTTGGCGTTAATTTGCGGGAGCTACGAGAGACCATTCAGTGAGCCATTTACAACATTAAGGTAAACTCTTCATCCTTGACATTTTCATGGTTTAAATTTGTAATTTCATTGGTTAAATGTTTAGTTTTGAGTTGAGTTTTTAAGCCCTACATGCGCACTGCAATTCTCGCAGGTGGGCCATACGGGGCCTGCGAGAATGAGGCGTTATCGCAGGTGAGCCTAAGGCCACCTGCGAGGTTCTCGCACTGTGCACACAGGGAACCTGCGAGAACCGCAAAGCCCAATTTTTTTTTTAACTTTTAGCCAATGAAAAATATCCAAAGCATGGAATTTTTTTATTAATACTCTTATTGTGTTCCTTGTGCAGATAATTGGCCATCACCATGGTACTTGAGTGGCGTGAAAGGGAACATGAAGAGGATAATGCAATGGCCGAAAATTATCCACCTACCATAACTGCTTTGAGATATTGTGGGCTCTTAAAGTACTTTCGTATCCCGGGCATGAGGGCCCAAGTCAGACTATTAGAGTATTTGGTGCATATGTGGGACCCAGATCAACAGTTTTTTCATGTGGGAGCTCACAAACTGTCCATAGACATTGAGGAAATTTACTTTTTGACTGGATTGTCCTGACGTGGATACTATGTGAGCATAATCGGTAGTAGAGGTGGTGGGATAAAGATGAGTGATTACTACAGTTTCTACTGTGTACCCGGGGCCGAGAGAAAGAAAGGAAAAGAGGCTATCGGGGGGGAACAACACTTGACTCCTCGTACTATCCTTTTTACTATAGCTCGGATGGCTAGGATTTTTTCTCTTCATATGGTGTTGCAGATTTACTTCCAATACACCATCGAGTGTACTGAGACTCGAGTATTCAACTGGGCAGATGCTGTGCTTCGCAATATCAAAAATAAATTGACCAAATGTAGGTGAGGTGACCCGAAGCAATTTGGGTATGGATATTTGTTGGTGTCCTTCTTCCTCGAGAGGGTTCCCATTCTGAGACTACAGGTTGAATGGAATATACCGGGTCCCAGGGATCCAAGGATGTTGAGATGGTGTTGGCTCATGGCCCGACACGTAGCAGGACCGATCGTCAAGTATGACGATATTTTCTTTGACTGGATTCAAACCGAGATGTTGATGGGTGATGACTACGGTTATGATGGGTTGGATTTTTGAGGAGATCCGGATTTAGCACTGCCAGAGGATACTCAATGGGGTGACCTTGGTAAGAAGTACACACATTTTTTTCTTTTCAAATGTTTTTGTAAATTTTTATCATATTCAAATGTTTTTGTTTTATATGTATATCCAAAGACTAATACAAATTTTTTTATTGATAAAACAGATGTTGTACCATACATAAATCTTGGCACTTCTCCCATCTAGCGGCGAGGAGAGGTAGCGGCAACACCACAGTATGTTGAGGATTATCAAGTAGTGGAACAGAATCTATAGGGCCTGACCGCAGATAATCCAGATATGACTCTGGAAGAGGTTCCACGATGCGATCAGTGTCATACTATAGGGGTATCAATAGCTATGAGTCGATTTCTTCGTAGGGTTGCTAGGGCAGTCGTGTGTTACCGTGAACGTCATACATGAAGTTACTTTGTAGAAGCTATAAGCTTCAATTTTTGATATTTTGGTCTTCGGACAAAATTTTTGTAAAAACTCTTTTGATCGTTATATATACAGATGGCTTCTACCGAATTACTTTATATTGTGTGAATTTCGATGTGTTTGATTTATAAATGATTCAAATGTCTGTTCAATACATAATTAGCCAATGCATCTGTTAATGTATTTAGACATCTAGGAATATGTTGATATTCAATGTGATCAAAATAACGTTCCAAGAGGCGAATTCGTAAATACACCCATAACAAAGTAGGACTTCGAATAGAGTAGATATTACTTAACTGTAGTACTACAAGCTACAAGTCAAGTCGCACAACCAAATGACGAATTCCAAGTGAGATAGCATCAACCAATAATTCAATAATGGCGCTATACTCTGCAATGTTGTTGGTCGGACGGCCAAGGCATACACGTCGTAAAGATACAAGTTCGTTTGTTGGGGCATAGATTGCCCACGCAACTGAAGCAAGGTTCTGAGTACTATGGCTAGCGCCATCAGCGAAGACAATATAGGGTAGCCAAGACTCAGACATCTGGAAATCAAACACAACGTCACATAAGGGTAGAGACCAGATAACGACAAAAGAAAACTATAGTAACACACACAAAGTATGATACATTAAAATACAAGTACTTGTGCATAGAAAATTTATGCATAGTACTTCTTCAAGTACAACCCATTTCTAGGTACACTCAAAGGGATACCATCATAATCTACCAGCTCATATGCTCCTTTTTTCAAAACTCGATGAACAATATAAAGACCTCGCCACATGGGTTCGAATTTCCCAGCTCCTAACACATCTCGATCCTGTTCATAGAGAAGAACAAGATCACCTTCAGAGAAAACATGAGGCTTGACATGCTTGTCATATTGTTCCTTGACATGTTTCTTCTGGGCTTCTATTACTAGAGTGGCGTCACGTCGAGTTTCATCTAATCGCATTAGATACAATAGACGTTCTTCTTCAGTAGAAGTATTGGGTAAGAGTTCGACAGCTAGCTTCAGAGAGGGTATCTCGCATTCTATAGGAAGAATGGCTTCCACACCATAGACTGACCGAAAAGGCGTAAACCCAGTAGCGGATTTGACAGATGTCCAATATGCCCACAATGCTGAAAACAACATTGTGTGCCAACTTGTTTTATGAATTCCTATCATTCGTTGGAGCATAGTTATGAGAACTTTTTTGATCACTTTGACTTGACCATTAGCTTGTGGATAATAGGGCGTTGAGTTATCATGACAAAGACCCAAATTTTCTGTAAGTTCAGACATCATAAAATTCCTAAAGTGACAACCGTGATCAGTGATGATAGCTTGGGGAACACCAAAACGAGCTATTACATGATTAAAAAGAAACAACATTGTGGTCTTTCCAGTATTATCGAATGTCGGCATTTCCTCGACCCATTTCGTAAAATAATCAACAGATACAATGATGTAACCATGCCCCCCGGCTGAGTGAGGGTGACATGTCATGAAATCAATGCCCCATTTTGCAAAAAGATCAACTGAGACCACAGGGTGAAGAGGAGCAAGATGTGACCAAATTTTCTGATCGTAGGTCTGCCAGGCATGGCATTTCTGAACGACAGTAATGCAGTCGTGAAACAAAGAAGGCCAAAAATACCCTAAGTATAAGATCTTCTGGGTAGTAGCATACCCAGACATATGACCACCACATGCTCCGGAATGGCAGTCATTCAGAGCTTTCTCGGCTTCGTCGAATGTTAAACAACGTCAAAAAATAGAGTCAATTCCTCGACGGTAAAGAGTATCTCCGAGGATAATGTATTGACGAGCTTGATAGCGCATGCGATGTCGTTCTGTACTAGACAAAGTAGGCCAAAAAGTATGGGTTTGGAGATACATAATGATATCCCAATACCAAAGATCATCAGTGCTAATAAGGAAAATAGATTCATCGGGTAATGAATCTACTGCTACATTTTCCATTGTAGAGTGAGGAAAATCGCATATCAACTTAGCAAAAACTAAGGATTTCTTAGACTTGGCACGATCGAATTCCAGGTCAAACTCTTGGAGTATGACAATCCATTTAGAGTATTTTCCCCCTAGCAATTGACATGTCAAAATATGTTGCATAGGGTTACAATGAGAAATCACCGTAGTCTTGCGTGAGAGGATATAGTGTCGAAAGCATTGAACAACTTGAACAACAACCAAGGCCAGTTTTTCGACATGTTGATACTTGATTTCAGTTGGTGTGACACTTCGACTCAAGTAGTAAACAACATGTTCTTCATGCGCATCATCCTCTTGAACCAGAACCATGCCAATAGTGTACTCCGAGGCAGCAAGATAAAGGAAATAATCGCGACTGTAATCGGGAGGAAATAGAAGTGGAGATCGTGTTAGGGACAACTTTAAATCTTCAAAAGCATTGTTGGAAATGGTATCCTAGATGAACTCTGAATATTTCTTTAGTAGCCACGTAAAACCACGATTTCTCTCGGTGTAATTAGGGATAAAACGACGAAGAAAGTTTGCTTTCCCATGAAAACTTTGCAACTGGTGCAATGTAGAAGGAGGAGGGAGATTAAGAATCGCCTCAACCTTAATAGGATCCACTCGGATCCCTTGATGCGAAACGATAAAACCTAGAATATGGCCGGATTCCACGCAAAAAACACATTTATGAGGATTTAAACGTATACGATAGAACCGACAACGAACAAAAATAGCTCAGAGGTGAGTAGGGTGATCGACTCTACGCATAGAATGAGTTGGTAAATCATCCAAATAGGGTTGAACGATATGTTTAATATCATGAAAGGCATAAGACATAGTGCATTGAAAAGTTGCACCTGCATTCTTAAGTCCGAAAGGGAGTTTCCTATAGGCAAAAGTACCCCAAGGAAAAATAAAAGTAGTCTTATGTTGGTCCTCGGGAGCAATGTTAATTTGATTATAGCCGGAGAAACGATCCATGAGAGAGAAGATTTCACTTTCGGCATAGTCATCGACAATCTGGTCGATGAAGGGTGTAGGAAAGTTGTCTTTAGGACAAGCTTTGTTAATATCCCTATAATCAACACATACACGAACACTGTCGCCTTTCTTGTCAATCAAGATAGGATTGGAAACCCATTCTTTAAGAGCCACCGGATAAATAAAACCGGCTTTCAGAAGTTTTTCAACTTCGAGCTTGATAGCAGCCGCTTTACGTGGGTGAACTGGACAAAGGCGTTTTCGGACGGGTTTAGCGTTGGGGTATGTCGTTATCTCATGCAAAAAAATTGCAGGGTCAATACCTGGGATCTCTTCGTAGCTCCAGGCAAAGATGTCACGAAATTCTTTGAATAGAGACGTATAGGTGACTATTTTGTCAGCGGAACACGAAGCACCGATATGGACATTCTCAACAATCCCAGGTTTAATGGATATGTCAATGGGAATCATGGGCGAGGTATTACTTAAGTTCCCTTCAGCAAACACATCGTGTGTAGATGTGGGAACCATTGAGATGACAACAACGGTCGATGGAGTCTAAATCCGTTGGTAATTCTCAAGAGTCTATTGATCCAGAAAAAGTATGGAACGATGATGCCCATCATCCCAAGGGGTGTCCTCCATGACGGACATGATCATCTCGTCAGTGGGAAAAATAACACGAAAAGGATCGGGAGACAACTCATCAAGAGAGGGGGTAGAAGGTGTTGCCAATTGAATGGCTTGATAGGTAGATTCAACCGGACTTAACAACATGACGTCGCTGAAACAAAGATGATCTCCAGAGTCAGGGACAATCCAAGGGTCCTACGACGCAGGAATTTCGTGAGGCACAATGGAGATCATGTTTATAGAAGCAACTGACGGGTGTGGAACATCAGGCGGTGGAATGGGAAAAGTACCCATTAACGAGGAGTCCTTTAAAAGGCCTACACCGACGTTCTCATAATCCGGTGGGGTTTTAGCAATAAATGACATGTTGCCAGTACGGGTATCAGAATTGAAGAAGGCAAGTTGGTCAATGGTAACAACCTTCCCTTGATGAGGGAAACGTACTACATGGAAAAGTGTTGACACAACGACGCGCATGGAATCGATCCAGCTACGGCCAAGTAAAAGATTATAATCAAGGGGAGCATCAAAGACTTCCACTTCAACTTGGACCATCTTACCTTCTAGTGTAATGGGCAACAAAGGAAGAACACCGTAAGGTTTAAAACCAAAGACATTGAAGGCTTTAAGAGTGTTTTGTGATTCATTCAAGGGAGGAGAGCCAATGTCTTTCCAACAAGCAAAAGACATTACACATGTTGAGGCACCCTCGTCGATAACAGTTCGACAAATGTTCTTGTCAGAGACAACAACTTGTATCTAGAACGTGAGTTGTGGGGGTAACCGTGGAATGTGATCATCGAAATCAAAGACTATTAAATTTGTATCAATCGGGTCAATTCCACCTATAGATTTCAACAGTGTCTTTCGTTGTGCAGGACAAGACTAAAGGACTTCAAGGGCTGACATCGCTGAAGGTGCCTGGGCCAGATCTTCAACAGTGTTGTAGTTTTGGGCCGCACGAGCATGAGGATTGAAAGCCAATTTCCTAGCGACACCTTTTGGGGGTGGTCGCAGAACTGTATCAAGGCTCAGTCGTTCGAGATGAAGAGGATCGTTTGTATGTGGAGTCGCTGGAGAGGGTTGGACCAATGAAGGAGGTAAATCATCAACCTTGTCCTTAGATGGAGTATAATCTTTGGCTCTAGTCATGAGTGCAACGTTGTTTTTCTTTGAATCACCAGTACACATCAAAACATATGATGTCATAGAAGAGGAGGGTTGGTCTTGAATGACCAACTGAGCCTATTGTTTAGACGGGAAGGGTTAGGACAAGACATCTGGTGTAGATGGTTTTGGAGTTCCTTGGAGGAATTTAGTGACCTCGGCACATCGTGGAAAATCCTTCGTTTAGTGATCGTCACCACATATAAGGCAAGGGTAGCAGGGTTTGCACTTATCCCGATATTCAATAGGAGTGGTTTTAGTTTTCTCTGCTTGATTATTATTTTTTCCCTCCTTATTCTTGCCTCTCCCCTTTTTAGATTTGTTTTTACCGGCTGGGGTAGATTGAACAACGTTTACCTCAGAAGTTTTTCCGGTGGGAGTGGTAGGAGACAGAGAATTTTGAACATTATAAGAAGCATATTTAGGGGTTGTACTTGAAATAGAATGTGAGTGGGCTTGGGCAGTACCAATCACACCGTCAACTGCATGTGAGGCAGCTAGAGTAGTTGAAGTACTGGAAGTACCAGGATGAGGTAATTCAGGTAGAAAATCCTAAAGTGTTCCCGTTTGTGAATAAACGAGATCAAGATATTGAGCACGACTTATAGCCTGCTCCTCCATGACAACACCACCCATGGAAATGTCCTTACAAATTTCATTCACAAAGGATTCCGTAAACCATTATGCCAGTAACTGATCAAGAAGCTCAAGTTTAATGAGACGTCGACGTCTTCGCCACTCATGGATATGATCAGATATATGAGTGCCTTTAATCTGTTTGAAGGAAGTCAAAATATCAGTCTCGGTATCATAACAGATCGGTAACTAGTAATGTGTAAGGAAAGCCATAGCTAGGGTGTTGAAATCAGAGAAGAAACCTCGTGGCAATTCAATATACCACTTCACAACAGAACTTGTAAGGGTTCGTTTAAAAATATGTAAATGAATAGAGTCATCCATCAATGAGTTGAATGAACACCATAGGTGAAAAGTCATAATGTGATTTTTTGGGTCCTCTCCCACTTTTCGATCGAATTTAGGAATGTCCGATGGAAGCTTGGATGGAATAACATGCCATTGGGGAGAGTGACGAATAGGATCATTCAAAATCCTAGACAGATATGGAAAATCCAAAGTAGCAAGAAAAGGTAACTGTCGATTCATCTGGGGTACTGATGGCTTTGGGGTGGAAGCCCTGTCGTCAAACCAGTAGAACTGTAAGAAGTCTGCCCAGAATGGGAAGATCCAGGCAGATTCGGGGGTGGTTGGAGAAGATAGTAGTTCCAGGGATTGTAACCTTGAGTTTGATTAGGGACATGAGTTTGAACATTCTGACCCTGACCCCAAATAGGATTGGGTATACCTAGATATGGTTGGCTTATAGTAGGGATAGGATGCTACCCCCCAGTAGTTTGAGGAAGATTTTGTATCATTTGATTCCAATACTGGGCCAAAGAGGGAGGTATATTTTGTCCAAAAGGTGGGGTTGGTCCCCCTATCATAGGTGGTGTTCCAACCGGAAATTGTGTCCCAAGCAAAGGTTATGTAGTAATTGGAATATGTCTGGTAAGAGGAAGTTGAGTTTTACCACCTTGTCCACCAATGGGAACCTACAAGTTTGGTGTAATGGATGGGATAGTGCCACTAGGATTAGGATTGCCAGCAGGAAATTGAGGGAGTGTCGGAATAAAACCGGGAATAGGGTGCCCAAGAAGAAAAGAACCACCTGGAGAACCAGATGGGGTTTGCGGAGGTGTTGGAATAGAAGCATTCAACAAATCATTCAACGCATGGTATCTGGGTGGTAGTGTCAGAGTGACATTGGGCATTCCCTGCGTGTTTATAGGAGCAAGACCAGCCGTAGTGAACCCGGTTGGGACACTCGTAGTGTTCGTGAGATATGCCATTTCAACATGGATAGTAAAGTGATAAGTGGTAGTCAATGGTACTGTCTCTATCTCAGAAAACACCGAAGGGTTGATTTCGGAGACCACAGGTGAACTAGGACCAAAAAGGGTCCTTCGGAAATCACCTGCAGACCAAAAAGGATCTTGGCCTTCTACACCGGGAAAAGGCCCAACGGGTGATCCAGAAGATGTAACAACTAATTCTCCAGAAGAATTCAGTCGCATAAAAGGTCGCTCAGAACCACGGTAAAGTCGAAAATCCTCTCGAGTAATGGTAATTCGGAAAGGTTCTAGAGAGTCAGTTGTTTCCACTTGTGGTGTGGCGACAACTGTGGCTTCACTTTGTCGAGGAGATCCCTCAGGTGTACCGGTAAGTAAGGGTTGAGAACTGTCCAGATGCTTTAGAGATAAACCCTGCATTCTATGTGAACGACGTGGGGGAGCTATTGTAAATGAGTGACAAGCTCCATGAAGAAACTCCTATGGTCAACTTCGAGAAACAAACAACACGCACTAGTAAACAAAATCTAGGAAGCAATCACCAAGCAAAGAAGACCTTCTAATGTCGAAGCCACTAGTTGGTGATGAAATCCAACGTCGCAACAACGAGACGAGAAGGGGTGGGGCTAGGGTGGAAAAGTTATGCTGACGACCTGCTTAACGGACTTACACCCTGGTGCAATCTCCCACACATAATCGTGGGTATACCCTCCAAGGAGCTCGAGTGATTTTTGTCAACGTCAATTCTAGGTACTGTGAAGACTTTCCCCTCCACAGTCACCTCAGGTAAGAACCTAGAGAGATAGGCCACTAAGGTCACCACCAACAACGATAAATCCTAGGGGGACAATCGACAGTCCGATACACACAAAAGGGCAGGGTATCTAACCCGAAATCAACTCAAAAGGCTTCCACTCATCATTATGGGTATACCTTCGAGTGATCCCTGTAATAATTGCAATCTCTACACTGATACCAACAAAGCAGGGTGAGTAACTCTGCCAATACCAATGCGACCTCGTGCTTGACCCTTGTGTGAGAAGGGCTTCCCAGGACAAGATGTTGCAAATGGAATTTAACACTCCCTAACACAA